>JANHFX010013689.1:0-37229 GCA_027560015.1 Chloroceryle amazona | reverse complement strand
AGGGGAGAGCAGAGAAGGCTCGGTCGGGTGAGGGTAAACTTAAAGAGGGGCAGCGGCCGGGAAGAGCTCTGCCGGCTCTCTGGCGAGAGGGAGCGGCCCGCTGGCACCGGCGGAGGGCACCCCGCCTGCGGCTGCCGGGCTGAGGGCGGCGGAGGCGGGCCGCCGGGGCAGCAGCGCGGTGCGGGCCTGCCGGCGGTCCCTTGCTAGCGGGCGGCGGCGTGCGGGAGCTGCGAGCGTCTCGGCGCCCTCTGCCACCGGCCGCCGGGCTGAGAACTCCCCGCCGGGTACCCGCGGTGCGGCGGGCCCGAGGGTCACAGCAGCGCCCCTCAGCGTGCCGGGGCAGCTGGGTTGCTGAAAGCCTGGTGCTCCATCAGCACGGCCGGGTGCAGGGAGAGCCGTCCGCAGCTAAGCTCCAGGCAGTGCGGGTGGGCCGAGGTGCTGCACCTTGTGCTCTCCCGGTATTCGGGTGCTTAGAGCGTCCTCCACACGGAATGTTACGACACAAATGCTCAGTATCGATACCTTTGCCTTGTAAGGATGATGTGAATTTGAGGAACAAACATCTGAACTAGAAGGAGAACAGAAAATACTCCAGATACTGTAGACGATGAGAAGCTATGGCAGTTGGTAGTATATCCATACAAGATAACACTTCAGAGCATCAGTCTTTTTGCCTCCAGTGCTTTTCAGTTCTGTTTTAAATCTTGGCAGTCCTCCTGAGGATTTCATTTCACTATACTTTCCTGCTTTTTCTGTATCCTTTCTCATTTTAGAGTTGCGTAAACCTTTTGAGTTAAGGTTCATCTAACTGTGTCTCCGTTAACTCCAGACAATTCATATCCTCATTATTTGCTTCAGCGCTTTTTAATTGCTACTTCAGTAATTTTTGCCATGCTTTGAAAATACCATTATATAGAGCTTTAACATATAGAGGCACGACTGAATATCTCCGTGACCGAGTTGTTTCGTGTCGAGCTCTGTGAAGAGTGGACTTGTTTTACACGTTCTCTAACCTAAGCAGGCAGTCAGCCTGGAGAAGCAGTTTCTTTACAATTATACTTGTTCATTGTGTGACATAAGACATTAAGAGAGGCTTTAAATTTTGCATAAGTGAGTGAGAAATGGGCGTATTTCCATCTTTCTTCTCCCTTCCTCCTGAGAAAATCCTTAAAAACCTCAACTCTGTGAAATGTCTGTATCATCAGCTAGCACTCCGCACCTGCCCTTGCTCCATCATAGCTGTCAGTCACAGGAAAACTCTCTTTTTACCCCGGTGTGTTACAGCATTCTACTGCCATCGATATATAAAAGCTAAGAGAACAGGTGTCTCTGTTACTGTCTGTCTCAAAAACCTGAATTGTCAAGGGTGTTACACATTAAAACAAAAATAAAGACTTCCCATACACTATTGATGCTTTAAAATCTGTACCCTATTGCCGACGTATGAACTACTTCCTATCTGTGTCATACTTCACTTTGCTTCAGTTCTTGTAGCCTGTTCACTTCTCACTTTCCAAGTGACTGTGCTGTTCTGCATTGGCTTGGCAGGCGAGTTTCTTTGAGCTTGTTCTTGAAATTCTTTTGAGACCACTAGAATATTAAAGAAAGCTTTGCTCGGTCACAGAAAGGGGCAGTTGATGTTGGTATCTTTCATGTCATCTGCTCTTGATAACTTCTTTTGGTGACTTCTTCATATGTGTGATCAGAGGGTTTTGCTGATCATTTTCTTATATTGGTTCAGGGCAGAAATGCTGCTTTGAATGCTTCACTTACTGCTGTGTCTGCTTTTTTTAATCCATTAGAAAAAATCATCGTGTCAGCTCCTGCTTTCCTTGGCTGACTTTTGACATGGAAAGCTAGGTGCCTCTGGAGAGAACGGAGCACAGGACAGGCCTGGTTTTGTAGCAGGCGTCCTGCTGTCTCTCCCACACACTGTTAGGCTGGGTACAGCCACTTGCTTGGGAAAGTGTCACCTAGTGCTGGTTTCAGCCCTGCTCTGAGGGGGAGGCTTGGCTAGGTGACCTTCAAAGGTCCCTTCTAACCGACATTCCTCTGTCTATGCATTTTCATGACTCCCAGTAGTAACCCAACTATCTATTTCAAAAGAAGTTTCCTCTTGAAAGTTACTTTCCCTGGACTGCTGATGTAACCACAATTATTGCCTGTTCTGCTTCTGTTGTTCATGTGGTTACGTTCGCTCCTCTTGGTGAACATTAGGGGCGTGAGGTTACGTGACCGCCTGATCTACCTTTTGAATTTGGGATTGTGGGAGCAGGCACAAAGGTGCAGTCATGAGGGTGTCATGAAGCAAAATAAGGGGAAAAAAAAGAATTCCAGGGGTATACCGTGGCATTTACCTTCTGCTGCTAGCTATGTCTAAATGCCGGTACCTTCTGGTGCACAAATTATTTTCCCGTGTGTAATCATAAGCAGCATTCGTAAGTCACTGTTATAGCAAAAAATACACTTAATTTTACTGTAGCTTCTGTCATCTCTTGGATCGGTGTATTTTTTTTCTTCTATTCCTATTCAAGTCTTGTTGTGTGCTTCACACTCTCTAAAAGCTTTCACACTCTCAAGGCCCACACTCCTCGTGCTTGAACCTGCTCAAATAATTTTCATAACCCTCTTGATATAAGTAAAATTGAATGTGAAACTTGCATTAAGTGACATTAACTGCTTAAGCAGAGAACACTTGCCATGATAGGATGCACTTTCTATATGAAGCATTGTTAACTTTTTCTCATCTTTCAAAATTTTTTTTTCAGCATTCTGAGAGAGGAGAGTAAGTGTTACACAGATAATGAGAGACGGGAAATGTATGGATGCAGTCATGTCATTGAGTTTGCAAATGCAATACCTTTTTCATTCCGTCTCTCTAAAGAGTGTGCTTAATGCCTTTTCTCTTCAAAAATAGAACGATTCAAGCAGTAGTAAATTACTGTTCTTAAATGAAAATCTGTAGCGGTTCAGAATTTTCTGCTCTTTTTCTCTCCAAAAGTTTAATTACATGTTATGAAACACATCAGATACAGCTCTCTTATCCTCATTTCCAATTAACACTAAAGAAGGACAGACTACACCAGGATAATAAAGCATTCTACTGATTTACCTTTACGGTGTTCTTCAAAAATATCTTTACATTCAGATTTTTGGCCATTGTCATTTCTTTAAGTGCATTAGCTGTTTGCTCTTAACATCTTGAGAAAACGTACTGAATATCACTGCCACTCCTGATCTCTCTGTCTGATAAGATACCTCTCCATTTGGAATTACCCCTACAAGCACCTCTTTCTACGGTATTTTGATTGTTAATTGTTCGTGTCCTTTACCAACAGCTGGAGTTACCATTGTAGCTGACTGATGTTCAGACAGAAGTTCTTTGCTGACCATATTCACTTTGTCTCATCCCTTCCCCAAAGTGTTGCCTTTTTCCAGTGCTGGGTGTTGCTGCTGTGAGGGAGACCCGTGCCAGAGTATCTGCATTAGGATGATGCTGCAATTTTAAATGTATGTGCTATCAAGCCATACCAGATCATTAAAAGTCTATTCCTCTTCTTTTTCTTCCACCCATTTTGTTGAGTCTCTAGTGCAACCTCCTTATTCCAAGCAGGGTTACCTGTGTGTGCAGACCAGGCTCTTCAGGGCTTTTCTGATGTGTCTTGAAAACCTGCCAGGACGTAGACTACACAGCCCCTCTGGGTAGCTTGCTTTAAGGGTTGTCTGCATTGTGAAAACCCTTTTCCTTGAATCAAATCAAGGCCTCTCTTGTTTTATACCTGTTGTTTCTTCAACTCCCACATGCACCGTTGTGAAGAGCCTAGCTGCATTTTCTGGATAGCCTCCTCATAGGTATGGAAAAGCTACTGTTAGGAACTCCAAAGCCATGTCTTCTCAAGGTGAATAGCCCTAGCTTCCTGAGCTTCTTTTCACAGAGCCAGTGCTCCCACCCCATGACCATCTGAACTCACTGCAGTTTCTCATTAATTTCTTTGCACTGGGGGACTGGAACCTGGGTGCAGGTATGGTCCTGATGAGTGTCGAGTGAAGGGAGATCAAGTCCCTCAACCTGCTGGTTATGCTCCCATGAATACAGTGCAGGGTGCTCACCTTTGCTGCTTGCTTTGTTTAGCAAGGTGTAGTTGTGAGTCATAAGGTAAGGGTGAGTTAGGTAAATGAAACATGGATCACAGCCAGCATCATCTTGACTGCTGTGCTGCACTTTTCAGCTGAGTCTTGGCTCTCCAACAATTGTGGTTTTGGCTTTCCTGTTGGTGAGGGAGGAGTCTTGGGTGTTACTTCTCATGATTGGTTTAAAACTCTGTGTTTGCTTACATTTTCCCCATGTCTCAGGAATTTTTGTTGGCATTATGTTGCTTTCTGGTAACAGTATCACAGACAATCCAAGTAGTGATTTGGAATGGTAGTGTAAAAGATTTCTCTTGCCGAAGTTATTTTTTGCTGATGTTAATCTATAGGGGTTGTTTTCTTGTATCTCTCCATATTCTGGGTGTCAGCCTGGACCTCTGCTGCTGCCTTCTGCATCACAAGGACTAAAATTTGTCTCCATATCTAGTGAAACATGTCATTTAATACATTTTTGTAGGCAGAGCAGTTGGTGTACAGGACTTAAATTATTTAAGATTTTATTGTTTCTGCTGACACAGTGCTGATGAGAAACATGGGTTTGTAGCTCACCTCTGCCTCCCTCTTTCATACACTTCTTTAGATGACAGACTTGAGTTTGAAACGTGAGTTTTATTTGTAGTTGGTGGCGAGAGATTCAGCTCGCACCTCTTCATGTCAATTGGAGAAGCCTGAATGACCAGCCCAGATTGAGAACTCAAGGAGGTAAAGTGAGGTAAATGCTATACTGCCCTCTCACTCATGAGAAGTCATTAATAGCATTATTCCTGAATTCTTCTACATTGGACCCGAGTATTGGTTGTTTAATTTCATATTCATCAGACTACAGTATGGATACTGAATTTTAGGACTGAAATCATTATGTAATTTTAATTGTGTCTGGTTTCTATCTACTGTAGGTTCTGTGAATAAATTTTGTTGCTTGGATCTTGGAATGTGTGAATTTCTCTAGAAATTGAAGGTAACAAGTTAGATTATTTCCCATCAGGAGAGGCAGAATATACATCTGCAGTAATACTGAGAACTAGAAGAAAAATAGAAATAAACCAATTTTCTTCAAAACATTGCTGAGAAAAATAATATTGGAAGTGAGACTGTAAGTAGTGAGTGGGAAATAAGGGTCTTGTTTTGGTTTTGGAAGAATAGTGATTGTGGTGGTTTTGAATGACACTTGGACCTTGTGCTGAACAGGGGATTCGTGTTAGTTGTGATATGAGAGTAAGGCCGTGACACAATTTCTTTAGCTAATAGCTTCATATAAAGAAATTAGGGGTTGTTTTAATGTAGAGGGCAATGGTAGGCACATAGGCCAAAGTACATAAAAGGCCCCGCTTGAAGTTGTAATCCTCTCGTCTCTAACTAATTTTCTTTTTCTTGTTTAAATTAACTCTTTTAATTCTTTTGTTAGCTCTGTCTTTTTTTTAAGCTAATTTAACTAATTGCATGACCCGCAATTCACTGCGGTGCTGGAATAAAACAGATCCTGGTAGCACATAATGTGTGTGTCAGGATTGAAGGGAAGTGTTTCAGGCTGTTTAATCATTGATTTAACATCTGGAGTTGCAATTCCTGAACTAGAAGTTATGAAATAATTGGCATCACAAGAAATCAAACTTGCAGGCTTAAGTAGTGTGCAAGTCCAGAAATGCAACTGGAAGACGTTGCCCAGTAAAGTCACTGTTTCTGTGTCAGTGTCTTTACAGGTGTCCAGTGAAGGGATGCTGGCCCCTTCTGAGTGATCCTCTGATTCTAGCTCGTAAGACACTGTGTATTGCTCTTCCCCATGCAGTCCCTCTCCATGCTGCTAGGCACCACCCTTCTGTTTGGCATCCTGTGTAACTCCTGCCTCCCTTTTGTGATGACATTCTCTGGCCTCTTTTGTTCGCCTGTGCTCAAGGGGTTGTGGGGTTGTACACTGGCAATACGTGGAATGAGTGCTGGAATATGCTCTCTTATATGGATTTACCCATCCCAACTCTCCTGGACTGAGAAGACATCATTTTACAGCAAGGCAACGGTTTCTTGCCAGTGTTTCAGTCTGGGGAAAAATGGGAATCCCTTGTGGGTTTTGCAAAAAGATTGTGAAAAAAGAAGAGAAATGTTAGGAGGCTGGAAAAGAGCATTAATGACATAAGCATCCATAGTAACAAATCACAGAGGCAATTACTGGATTCTGATTTCTTTTTTATTATTGAGATTGGACTTAAGCTCACAATAGGATTTTTTTGGAGATGAAACGTTATCAGAATATGTGGGTGGAAAAATTGGATGCAACTGCAGAAGAATTGTAAGCGATAGCAGTTGGGTTCAGATGACCGGATGAGGGTTGGGAAAAAAAAAATTACTTGCCATGGTTGTCAGCTGAGATATGATGGCCTTAGATTTATAGGTAGGAGTAGGAGAAGGACCTAATGCCAGGTTTCCTTGTTCCCCTGGCTGCATGCCTGCACGTCGCTCAAGGGAGATTGTGCCTCGAAGAACAGCTTAAACCCAAACTCGGACCGGGCAAAGAGGATGTGACGAGCCTACAGAGATTAGAAGAGTTAGGGGAATAGATTAGTAGAGGTTACCAGGTGGAAAAGGTAACCTTGGGGTGAATGTCAGCAGTTAAGCATATTCAAGAGTGTGTATCAATTGCTATCTATATTTTAGTGAAGTGCAAGTGAGAATCTGAGGTCAGTGTGGCATAGTATTTTCACTGAAAGGGGATGGAGTACAGCACGGGTATGGAGTGTGGCAAGGTGTACTCTGAAGCAGTGCTTTAAAACTCCATCACTTTGCCCAATGCCAAGTACTGCTTTGTCTTGTGTTGCCTCTGAGGTGTGGAGATACTGTTTGGCAAGTGCTGTGTTGGGATGTGGGCACAGGAGAATAAATTAAATTTAGATGGGCTTGCACAGAGCTACACCTGTCCTATGTTAGAAAAATGTGTAAATAACTTAGAAACTATATGAATGAGAGAAATATTTTGACACAATTTCTGGAGTGGAGCCTTGGGGCCAATTTTGCCTTGGCTGAAAATTGCACAGGGAATAAATCCCAGGAAGCCGCTCATCATGCGCATACACTTTTCACGCAGCAAACCTCTAACCTGCTGCAAGGCTGCAGTGCTTGCTGGGAGAGACTTCAAAATATACCTGCTATGAAAACTTTCACAATATGAATCCAGCCACTGGCCAAATCTTACAAAGCTTTCTGCAGCTCATTTCAAACACAGGTAACACACAGGTTGCATTCTTAGGCCGTTTGTCTGGTTGGAAAGAGTGTCTTTGGGGAAGGTGTTCATGAAGGGCTTAGAAAGAAGAATCTCTGCCTTCTGTGGACTCTGTAAAAAAAAGACCTGTTCTCTCTTCCTATTATCTCTAACAGGAGTCAAATTCTAGAGAGAATGAGCATAAAAGAAAATCAACATTTAAGAGATTTAAATTATATTTTAGCTTAATTATTTCTCCTGATTAAATTGTCCTAAGGCACTGGACCTTTATTCACGATTCCAGTTCCAGACATAATAAATTTATCAGTAATGTGATTATTTTTGTAGTTGCGTGAAGCTTTGGGAAATCCTGCTCAACTGGGACAAAACATCTTGGAAAAGACAAACAGGTGCAGTAAGGAGAGAAAAGAGGTTGTTGGTGTTTTTTCATATTTCTAGTATGGGGCTTCTTAATGAGAGATGCTGGCTGGTTTCTCCTCTCCCTTCTATTCTTGTTTATATTTACCTTTATCTTCTTGAAATATCAAGAAATTTAGGTCAGAATAGATCTGGATCCATCTGCTCATCTAGTCTGTTCTTTTACTGCTAGTAGTTATTATATCTTTTAATTAAGTATATTTAATGACAGTTTACTACATTAATGGGTGACATCAAGTATTTATTTTGTACATGAGTCACTTATTAATGCAAAGAAGGTGTTTTTTTCTAATTTCTATATCTAAAAACAATAATTTCTTTAATTTGACCAACTGTAGTCTGTATGTCCTATTTGTAACTTCTGTTTCACTGTTGGTTTAGTTGAAAACTCAACTAGGCTTTGTAATTTAGCTGCCTGTACCAGAGGTATAATATTATAACAGTTTTATTATGAACACAGGAAAAATTAATTAATTGGCACTGTGATCCACTTCAGTTCTGAATCTTGTTAATTATAAAGTTTCTTTTGATATAAGAACTTGTGCTCTAAATCTTGTGACAGACTTAAAAAATTATAAAGTCTACAACTGACCTTTCAATTCTAGACACAGTTTTGGTTGGTTGGTTGTGGATTTTGGTTTTGGGTTTTTTTTTGTGGTTGACCATTGCCAACCATGTTTTGTTGTAATTGTTGATGTAACCTGATTTTAAGCAGGATCTGCAGAGTGATGCAGCAGACACTTGACCTGATAGGTATGATACTAGAAGGAAAAAGCAGATGATGCTGCCTGTAGGGTAATTTACCATTCATGACCCTGCCAGATTGGGTAATTCAGTTTCACATTAGCTCAGAAATAAATCTATTTGGCTGATTTGTGAGATGGATTATTCCTCTGACACTCCCCCTAGCCAGCCCACTAAGCCCGTCAGCCCAACTATGTTATCAGCTGCATTTTCACTTCAGGTGGTAGGGATGCTTTGGGACTGTGTTTAGGGAAAAGTGGGAAATATTTTCAGTTACAGCGGAGCAGACAGTTTTAAGATTAATGATTTTTGTCTCCTGGCAGGAATAAACTCCTCAGTAATCTTGTACTTTTTGTGATCTGTAAAAGTTCTGCAGTATTAACAGCACGTGCAAAGTTAGTATTTACCAAGACAGCTCTTCTAGGATCCCAGCTCTGATTATTTCTGTGCTGTGGGCAGCACTGCTGCAGATATCATTTTTGCAGCACGTTGTCTGAGCTACCACAATATAGTGTTAACTGTCTTTCTAAGAAGCATCTGTTAGTGTACATTGTTCTTTCTGATAAAACCCATGGCATTTCTCTGGATTACAGCCATATGCATGTGTAACAGTTTACCTGTGACTTTCCAGTGGGATCACATTTGAAGTCTGTGAATAAATGTGTGCGTGTGTAATACTGGCTCCTGTATGTCTAGAACAAGAGTGGCATATCTTGTCTACAGTTGCCACATTGTGAGCTTGGAGGAAAACTGCATGAGGGTATAGATTTTCCATTATTCTGTACCAAAGTTATTTATCCTGCCAGCTTGCTCTCAATAAACAAAATAAAGCATAAACAAAATAGAAATTACAGACTAAAACCTGTAACAAACAGCAGTTCTCAGAACTACTTGGGATTAAAATGTCTTGGATCTGTGATCTGAAAACAGTGTTTGAGAAGAAAATTAGACACAACCAAGTGAAGGCTTGTTTTGTAGGTTCAGATTTATAGCTGCTTTATGTACAATATGTAAAACAGAATAGCTGTCTTGGAAACCTTGAAGGACACAAGTGTATGTAGCTTTCTGCCTGGGAAGCAGAAGCTTCAGAGGAGGAAGGGTAAAAGTGAGCTTGGCCACTTGAGGTTGTGGTGCTGCAGTCCAGGGTTGTTCTTGCCCTTCTTTCAGTGCTTTTATCAGCCAAAGATGTACAGCTGGCATGGCACTGCCTTGGTTTTGACCCAGATGTACCTTGTGTGTGCCAGACCCAACCAAAGCCAGCTTCAGGACTAACAGCAGTCTTTGACTGCACCATCTTCTAGAATGCAGAAGAATTGAATTCATTCTCTCTGTCCCAAGGACTCTAACCCACATCTCTTAGGAGCCTTCGGTCTTGTTTGGCCTTTCAAAGCTGGACCTCAGTGCAGAAATCGATGCAAGATTTGTGGTGTCAGAGAGCGCACCTCGAGATTATATCTTTGAGTGTATTTGGGAGGCACTATGTGGAGCAGGCATGGGCAGGAATCAAACATTTCATTCTCTTTTATCAGGTTTATTGCTGTTTGGGAAAAATAAATATTAAAAATCAAATAACTGCATAATGTACCATCTATAAACAGGCAGGGAGTGGGATCTAGAAATCTCCTCTTGAAGTAGTGGGAATCTGGTTACTGGACCATAGAATCAGTCTCTTGCATTTGCCATGGGTATAGTGTTCCTTTCCATGCATAGCATATGAATCAAACTGCCTTTAAAAAGTAAAAATAAAAGGAGACCTACAAGGTTGTCTCATCCAGTTCCTTGGCAAATAGCAAGTTTGGCAGTAGTAGTGCTATTTTTGATGAGAGATTTGACTGACTTGCGGTTCAGGATAGTCAGTAGTGAAGGATTCCCACTAGGCTCTTCCTAGGCACTCTGCTTGTCAGTAGACGTCCATCTTTGGAATTTCAGCTTATTGGATCTTCTGTCCAGCTAGATGCAGAAAGAAGCTTATAGCCTCTCTTTTTATGTTGCAGTATGCCTTCATATACTTAAAGGCATGACCTTATTTTCTCTAAAATAAGCGATTGCTGTACAGTCTCTTTTCTTTTTCCCCCCCTGCTATAGGTTGTGCTTACTTGACATGTGATTGTTTTCTCTCTGTCCAACTGATTGCATTTCTCTAGAAGAAGAAGGTCCAGTCAGAGCTGAGCCCAGTACTTAATTTGTGACCAGATCAGAGCAGGAGGTTATGTTCATGAGTCTTACTAGTGATGCACTTGTTTGTACCTCAACATGAGGATATTTTTTTCCACACATTATTTGCTCATGTTGAGTTCATGACCATTATAATTGCCAAATCTCTTTCTGCAGAAGTGCAGTTACAATAGTCTTCCCCCGATTTTGTTTATGTAGTGGATTTTTCCTGGTTAATCTTAAAACTCTGCCCTGGCCTTACTTGAATGGCTGCTGCAGAGCTGAAGTTCTGCAGGGGCTTGCCCCTGTCTCTTTAGCCTTGTGCACACCCTTTTGCATTGTGGTGTTACCTGCATCTTTCACATCTTTGAGTATTTTCACTGCCAGTATTTCCCTGCTACTGGAATGAATATAACAGAATTTGTACATATGTCCAGTTTGAGGTAAACCTCTGATAAATACTAAATACTATAATTCTAAACAGTTTTTACCTAAGTACCAACAGCTCTTCTTAAGTCACATGTTTCTCTCTTGCTTGTGGGAATATCACGAGCAACAGTGCCTTCAGTTCTACCAAGATCAAGATAAATAGCTAGTATAGATCAAGCCAGATGATTGCTTTTCAGCATCTGCACATCTTACCAGCTGTAGAGGTAGAAAACTACTTCCATGTGTATTCTAAATACAAGATTACCAGAAGGGAATTACCAGCAGCTCTAGAGAAGCCTTTTTGACCTGTGTGTTGCTTCACCAGTTGTACTGTTTCTCCTGTTTGTGTCAAGGTTAAGCACATTCTGATTCAGCGACCACTGAATGAAGATTCAACATCCCTCTTCTCAGGCTTCAGCTTTTTTGACTTTTCTTTATATGGGGTTAATAGGGGGTTGTGTTGTTTGCCTATCTTTCTTTAATTTAAGGTGATTTGATCTTCGTCATCAAAAACCTGGCCCCACAAATCAGTTGAGAGAGATACCATGAGTGTCTCCTCCAAACATTGTCTATGGATCCTAGATATGTGTTGACCTGAAAAGAATTCCTGTATCAGTGTTAGCCTTTCTGTTCTAGCTTTTAAATCCAGTATGGCTGCACTAAAGCATGAAAACTCATACTTCTAGAAGTTCCTGTATCTTACTGAAAAAATATTGCAAGACAATGACTTTTGGAAAGTCTGCTGTAGAAAGCTCAGGTGTAGTTAGTGGAAGTGTCATCTGAATTTCTTTTTACAGAATAAATTACAAAGATTTTGACCACATGTTCCTTTGTTTTCTGATACAGTATTTTCTACCAAAATAGAGACTTCAGAAGCTTTTGATTCTGAAGTATTGCATTAATTTCTTATAATATGGTATTTTCAATCTTCCTTCTATAACAAGTCTGTGACTTTTCATTCAGAAGTTCAGAATTCTTTCACTAATTTATTTGAAAAGCTATATTTCAACAAATATAGCACAACTTATACCAATTGACCTAATTGCCTGCCATGATTCCATTTGGGTTTTGAAATAAGCAGTGAAAGCTGATAAAGCTTTCATTCCCTTATGCCTGTTATCTAAAGTTTAAAGCGAATCCATGTACTTTCTCATTTTAATGAAATATCTGGTCACCAATTCTGACTAGATGCATTTTCTGTGAATTTGTCAATTTTTTATTGTCTCTGTCTCGCTGATGGAATGTAAGGAAGGAGTAGATGGAAATGGATTAAATCTTTGATATTTAACTTTTTATTTAGTATCTTGGAGATCCAAAAAGCTCCAAACAATAATCAATCAAAATAACTCCCCCCTGTCTATTCTCAGCAGAACAGTCATGTAAACCAATTAATAATAGCCCTAGACTGGACAGAAACATAGTGATGAGCCAGTACAGAAACTGACTGCAATTAGCTAAATTCTGGTGTAGCAGAAGTCACCAGTTTAAGCCTTTTTGCAAAACAGGTGCAGGATTTAACTTGCTCAAAATATGGATATACAGTAGAATTTCCTCTCTGCTTCAGGCCTTTTATGACCTTGGCTAAGGGATGATGGCTTTTAGACACCTTGAGTGTCACTTTTTAACTGACTTGTCATGGTCAGTTAACTGATAATGTATCATTCAACCACACAAATTATGTGTGTGCATTGCTTCCCGTAATTTTCTGTGGTTCCACTTCTTTTGAAGTATTACTGCCCTAAATCAAAGCCCACACACACAACTGCAGAGCATTTAGAAATATACAGTGTTATTCTGGTGACACCAGGTGTTGAAAGTAAAAAATGTAGTGCATTAATTGATAGTTATAGTGGAGTAACCAGGGAGGCGGTGGAGGTTTGTATTTTGACAATAATTTGAGTTACCTATTTTAAATATTATGTTCAGGTGCCGAAAATCTGAAGTAATTTGTTCATTATCTCTGGTTTTAATCCATATCAAAATGACAAAATGAAATTCTTGTACGGTTTCTCTTCTTCCTGTGTCTTAAGTAATGTGCTATTTCTTGATTTACATCTAATATAATTCTCTAAGCATTTTATTTTTCTTTGGTTAATTGCCATCACTAAGTTAGCATTTGCTTAAAGAACACAAAAGTAAAATGAACTGAGATTTCCCAATGTCCCTAGGTACTATCCTTGTAAAATCAAAGAGAAATGGTGTTCAGAATAATAACATATTCCTGTATTTGGGGATTGAGACTGAATGGACTATGGAATATTTGGGTAAGGGCAGTGATTGATTTGTCCAAGAGCTGAAATGTAACTTTTTACAGCCAAGTAGGACTAAATGGTTATTTAGTAATGTTTTGTGGATGTTCAGCATTGTATGGATAATGTTTATCTTTGCAATTCTCAGTTACCATCATCTTCAACCAAGTATAGTTTTTGAATTACCTCTTGATATTCAGCTTTCCATTGTGAAATGTATTTGATAGGAGGAGGTACAAGTGTTCACCCAGAACTAACTCTTGAAGGCTGTCCTACTCACCCTGTTCACTGACTCTAAATCTGGAAGAAATACAGCATAAGGAAGCGATTTGGAGGATAGTCTGTGTATTAATGTGTATTTGGGCCCTATTTGGAAAGGTATGGATCCCAAAAGAGGATCCCCCCAAGGAAACAGATAAATAAAATATTGCAAATATAGCAATGGTATGAATTGCAGCAGGTGTGAACTGTTTTCTCATTTCCAGAGTAAACCCTGGAAAAGGATGCCTATAGTGTTTCCATTGTCGCTTCTGGCTTGCATCCCATGGTATAGCCAGGGGATACTGGTTTAGCAGTTCCCTTTTTCACACTGAAGTCTGTGCATCCCCTTGGCCTGCTCATTTGACTAAAAATGTAGCCAGTTTAGCCATGCTCTTTTCTCAGAATTATGTCCCGTGTTTGGGGTGTGTGAGGAGGCTGTTGTGGCAAAATAGTAAAGCTAGCTGAGGAGGATATGCTAATTTATACGTAAGGTTTAATCACCTTTGCTTGGGATCTGCTCCAGTCCTGAATTGGCTGCATGTTAATATCTAGCTTGAAGCATTCACAGAATCACAGGATGTCTTTAGTTGGAAGAAACCTTCAAGATCATCCAGTCCAACCTTCGACCTAGTACTGCAAGCTCACCACCAAACCATGTCCCTGAGCAGCAGGTCCACACAACATTTAAATACCTCCAGGGATGGTGACTCCACCACTGCCCTGGGCAGACCATTCCAATGTTGGTAGCCCTTTCAGTGAAGAAATTTTTCCTAATATCCAGCCTAAACCTTCCCTAGCACAGCTTGCATCCATTCCCGCTGGTCCTGTCACACATCACCAGGGAGAAGAGGCTGTCCCCCTCCTCACTCCAACCTCCTTTCAGGCAGTTATAGAGTCAGGATGTTATATATTGTAATACTGCCTTGTCTACACCTCATGCCTCTTCTCCCAAGACAAACTCTAGATTGATGGATACGTGTAGTTGGACACTGTCCTGGATATTTGACTGCCTTAAGGTATGTGAGTTTGCTCTGGTATGCACTCAAAGTAACTTCTAAGGTTTAAGCCCCTCCAGTGCTGTTTTTTGGCTGCTCTATATGCTGTCCTGATGCAGGAACACATTGCAGATGAAAACCACCTGGTTTGTAGAAGTAAAATCCTTCACAGAATTACCTGGTACTGGAAAATATGAAACTTTTAGGCACACAGGGCCACCTTCAAATCATTCAATACAGACATCTGTAACTGCAGAAAAAGAAATAATAGATGCTTGCCCTAAGATAATGTGACACACAGCTGTAAAATCCAGTTTGTATCTGCAGGTCTAAGCCATTCCCTCTCTTTAACCGTGTAAAACAGAGTGATCAAGGGATCTAACAACTTTCCCATCTGTGCACTTGTTGAACTTTTCACTGACATTTCCAAGTACGGCTTTTGCAACTTTTTTCTAAAGGAGATTTTACTGGCACCTTTTGTGATGTATCCAGCGTTTCCTTGAAATACTTGTTCCAGTTGTGCTGCCTACTTACAACCATGTCCTCTTGGTGGCTGGCACAGGTATCTTTTATAGCTGATGAGGATGGTGTCCTGTGCTGGTATTTACTTCCAACATCTCTGCACTCATTCATGTGAGAAGAGGGAAACGTCTGAATGGGAATGGTTAGAAAATGAGCATCTGAATTTCTGAGGACTGCAAAACATACTGAAGGAGAATCATGTATTGTTTGCTCCTGGCCTACAACTTGGTTTTGTTCACTTGTCATTCTGCAGTCGACCAAACAATACCACTGTTTCCTTTTATGACAAGGTGACCCATCTAGTTGACCAAGGGCAGCCAGTAGATTTAGTCGGTTTAGATTTTAGTAAAGCTTTTGATACTGTCTCTCACAGTATCCTGGATAAACTGTCCAGCACACAGCTAGACACATCCATCATACATTTGGTGAGCAATTGGCTGATGAGTCAGGTGCAGAGCGTCACAGTAAATGGGGTTATATCAGGCTGGTGGCCTGTGAAGTTCCCCAGGGGTCAGTTTTAGCACCAGTGTTCTTTAATGTTTCGATAAATTATATGGATGCAGGAATGGTATCTATATTATGTTTGCTGATGGTGCTAAACCAGGAGGGGCTGTGGACTCCTGCAAGGATGGGTAGGCCTTACAGGAAGATCTGGGTAGGCTACAGAGCTGGGCAATCGCCCACCATATGAAATTTAACAAGAGCAAGTGCCAGATTCTCCACCTGGGATCAGGTAATCCTGGTTATACATACCAATGGGGAGATGAGCAGAGAGAGCAGCCCCAGGGAAAGAGATCTGGGGGGGTTGGGTTGGTGACAAGTTGAATAGGAGTCAACCGTGTGTCTTGGCAGCCAAAAGTGCCAACTGTGTTCTGGGGTGCATCAAGCACAACAAGCCAGCTGAAGGAGCTGATGGTCTTACTCTACACCACACTGGTGCAGCCCCACCTCAAGTACTGTGTGATTTTTGGGCACCTTAATATAAGAAGGACATCAAGCTATTAGTGTCCAGAGGAGGCCTACCAAAATGGTGAAGGGCCTCAAGGGCAAACATATAAGGAGCATCTGAGGCCACTTAGCTTGTTCAGCTTGGAGACGAGAAGGCTGCCCTCATTGCAGGCTACAGCTTCCTCAAGAGGAGCAGCAGAGGAGGAGGTGTTGACCTCTCTCTGGTGACCAGCAGTAGGACACAAGGAAATGGAATAAAGCTGTGTCAGGGGAAGTTCAGATTGGCATTAGAAAAAGATACTTTGCTGAGAGAGTGGTTGGTAATTGGAACAGGCTCCCCAGGGAAGTGGTCACAGTACCAAATCAGAGTTCAAGGAGTATCTGGATGACAATCATATGGATTAGTTTTAGGTATCACTGCAAAGAGCAAGGAGTTGGACTCCATGATCCTTACAGGTCCCTTCCCACTGGAGTTACTGTGTGTTTCCTTCGTTGCTTTCAAGTGATGAGTCCTTAGATGTTCTTGTTAGTGGTTCCAAAGCATGTGTTTTAGTGATAGAAAGTGCAGAAACATAGTTCATAGGCCACCTGATGTGTCTGTACCATGAACCAGTCCTCCTCAGGATGTATCATGCACAATGTGGTAGGCACACAACTACTTGCTATAGCAAGACTGCTAATAAATGCAATAACACTGATTGCTGAGGAATATGGCTGGTACTTTGTGCTTATCATTCCTTATGTTAATATAGTCCATTATAATCTTCCCTTAACTCTTTATTCATACACAGTTCTTCCCTACGACTTGGTCTGGAGATTTTTTCACAGCATGTTCAAGTATTGTACTTCATTCCAAGTCCTTTGCATTATCATCATCAATGAAGGTTCTTTAAATGGCATTGGTCTGACTTTTTTTCGCATTCACAGCCACATTGCTTATTATTCCACTTCTCATTTGCTTCCAGTACTTGAGTCTGTTCTTCTTCCTTTTTCAAGTTTATAATAGAAATTCCTTCTCAAAGGTCACTGAAAAGAGGCTGCACAGCATGTATAAAGCTATTTTCATTTATATAAATATTTTATTTGTAAATAATTCTCTCTCATATAAATGCCTATGTAGTTCGTATGAATATTATATAATGTTTTCCTATTACAGCCAGACCTCTGGTTTAAGATGGCTTTCATTAAGGCTTCCTTCCAGGCATCCTGGACACTGCCAAGGAGACCTTCAATTAGAGTAAATTCTACATGCCATCATAAAGCTAAAGCAGCTTTATTTTTGTAATTGCAAATATATATCTAAATAGAGATACAGAATGATTTCTATCAGTATTTTTTGTGAGCCTCTAGTGGCTCCAGGAGATGACTTAAGAGCTTGTGTAGCTGGTTTCCCCCATCCTTCAGTGAATACAGACCTGGGTTAAACTTTTCATCAGACTACAGAACATGTTTCTGCATCAGAGACCAAATCACTCCTCCCCTGAAAGTAAACATTTCATTCACCTCATCCTTATAGGATACACATGAACGAACTGGGAATTTCTTCTCTTCTTGCCTATCTTTGACTACCAGTCAGAAGGGTATTTGGGATTTTGATCTGTATGTTTCTGGATCTGAAAGCAGTTAGTTCCAGTCCCTTGCCAAGTCCCGTATCAGGCTTTTTTTGCATGCCCCCCAGAGCATGTATTTGTTTCTTTTTTGTAGAAGATAGCAGGACAGTAAATGTATTTGCTTGGAGATAAGTATGCTTTCCCAGTTGATGAAAAAGGTGAGGTATGTTTCAGATTTCATTGCAGGGCTTTTCAAGTCTTTCTTGGAGGAAAAAAAAAAAAAATCAAGACCAGGATGGTTGAAATAACTCCTTAGGATTTTTTTTTCATGATGATCTGTGACTTTTTATCATTTCTGCAGTAAACTTGGTAGTAATTTCTAAACAGAAGTGATATGTCATAGTGGGATTGAAGTAATTACTGACATCTGTTCATGGTTCTTTGTAGTTTTGATTTGGTGTTCTGTTTTGGTTTATATTTTCTTACCTTTTATTATATTAGAAAATGGTGCAAGATATTTGTTCTTGCAATACGGATTGGATTTTTATTTTTGGCTTGTAGAGAGCTGCAAGCTGAAATTCACTTTTTGAAAAAAGTATTTTTATTTAAAAAAACTCCTAACTCCATAGCTTATAAAAGTACAACTTGCATATAGATTTAATTAGGCAAACAAAGTAGCTGCAGTTAATGAATTATAATAGAATTATAGAATCATTTATGTTGGAAAAGACTTTTCAGATCATCAAACCCAACCGTAAACCTAATACTGCCCCATCCACTGCTAAAACATGTCTCTAAACACCATACCTATGCTTAGTTTAAATATCTCCAGGGATAGGGATTCAAGCACTTTCCTGGGCAGCCTGTTTTGTTAGCTGTGTGTCACATGTTAAAACACAAAAAAACCCTCAACCACCAGCTCACCACCCCCCCCCAAAAACCCACCAAACTACACCACCACCAGAATCACTTCCTTAGCTTTAAAAACACTTGACCTGAATAAATTAGAGTGGAAGGAAAATATTTCTCTGTATCACAGACAGAAGATCTGTTGAAATTTATTCATCTTTTCACATTTTGCACTGTTTGTCCAAGGGCTGGCTACAGACCAGCGGTGTGACTTGCTTCAGAGCTGTAGCTCCAAACCACTGATTCTCCTTTATCATTAGGCAAGTACTCCACTTTTCCTTTTGTGCAGTCTTAGCTGCGGTCCTCCAAATATCAAAAAGAGCTTTTCCTTCTTCCACTGCTATCTAGTGACGTGTACAAGTACAAAAGCATTAATGTTAGTATTTATTCTAGGCGTGTAGCTATACCTAATTATCCGCTAACCCTTCTGAGTCTCACAACATTGGTGTGACCCTGCTTCCGAGTGAATATGCTTGGCCATTACCCCATGCTGTCCATACTCTTCCTGGTTGAAAATTTAAAATATTGTTTGCATTTAAATCTGGTGGTTCCTCCAGTACAGCTGGTTTTAATCTTCCTTTCTCCTTTTCTGTGGGCCACTAACACTTCACTTCCGTGTATTTATGGATGATGTAAAGGCATACGAATTACTTTTCTTTGGCCCGTAAAAGCAGCCTGTAGTTTCCCAGGGAATTACAGGCTTAAAAAAAAAAGTTTTTTGGGGTTTCCCGATGTTTCATTTCTGCCACATTGGTCAAATGTTTGTGTTTCAGTCTCTGGTCCGTGCTGGAGTAGATAGTTGGTTGCTGGAGGTAAAATAGTGCAGCGTTATGTGATGCTGATCCTTGATTTATACTTGGATTTTCTGTTTGGCTCATTTAGAGGAGCAGATCTTGTTTCCCAAACATCTGTAGCTTTCATTTGGTTTTTAGTGAGGTCTAAGGAGCATCACATTGCAACGATCCCTCTGCATGATGCTCCAGGGCTCATCACCTCAGCTCGTCCTGGTGAGCCACCCTGATGCCACCTGCAGAGCCTCTGGCTGGAGCAGGCACCCACACTTGGTTTGGGAGGTCCAGCTGCCGTCTGGCCTGGCTGAAAGCACAGGAGGGCCTGAGAGGCACTGCCGGCCACTCACAGGGCTGCTGGGTCTCTCCCGGGCAGAGTACATCTCTGCAGGAGCCAAGGGCTCCTGCTACCGGGAGGCTGCTGTTGCTGAATGATGGGATATTTTATTTAACGCCTCCTTTCTAGGCTCCTGAGGGACGAGGGAACGGTGCTGTGCCGTGACCTGGACACCTCTCCTCACAGATCATCATTGTGCCGCCGTTCTCCTGTTTCCCTCGTGGAAGGGAACCTCACAATCTCACACCCCATCTTTTCTCTCTTCCCCTTCTCTCTCTCACCATCTTTTCAGTGTAGAAAAATACATTCCCATGCCTAGGTACTCAGGGTGTTTGCCGTGTTTTGCAGCCCGGGATGCTTTTCTCGGTCCAAAACAGCGAGCTGACCGCTCCGGGTATTGGCATGTAAATTAGTGTGCTGACCTTGCGGGGAACCCGGCCAAGCTGCAGGCTCTGTCCTGAGTTTCAGGATGTCGGTGGTTTGAAACCCTGGGCTATGCTCTGCATGTCAATGACAGAAACCACTTCAAATTCATGGTAGCATCTGAAACGGTACTGGGAGCAGTGCTGGCATAGCAGGGCTGCCCTATCAAAAGTTGTTTTCTACTTTTTTTTCCTGTAACAGCAATCTGACATTTAAAGTTACTGCTCCAGGTTTTTGGTTTGGTTTGGTTTCCCCTTTATGTTGATAGAACAGTTTAAGCATTCTGTGTAAAAGTGCAAAGATGAGACATTCTATGTATGCCGTTTAAATTACCATGTACTTGAAACAGCATCATCAGGATCCACCATGCTGAGTGGGATTTTGAGAAACCATCCAGTCTGCTGCCTTTCCCTAGGGCAAGTCTGACTACAGCATCGATGGTAGTTTGGACAAATACCTATTCAAGAGTTCTAGTTTACAAGGCTTCAATGCTGTTGGATTTTCAGTAAACACTTCACACCCCAGTTGCCACTCAAGAATAAAATGTTGCTGATACTGCTGTGTTCTGCAACATCAGTCTGGTGCTCAATAATGCTCAAAAAGGTGTTGAGTGAAAGGAGTGTAAACAAGACAGGAGACACAGTGCCTATCACTGTATGAATCCATGGTTTAGCCATTATCAGGTATTGCAGTTCTGGTTTCCCTATCTCAAACTTGAGGAGGACCAGGAAAGTCAGAGGAAGAGGTGGCAGAGGTGATTGCAGGTAAGGAGTGTTTTCCATACTGTTAAATACACGTGGGCTCACCAGCCTAAAAGAGAGCAAGAGCTGAAAATTTATCTGGTGGCCCTAAGGAAGTGCACAGACCCCCAGACAGGTGGAAGAGCTGTCAGATGAAGAAAGCAGGCTGCGGGGGGCGGAGAGGAAATTTGTGTCTCCTGCTCCTGGTGGAGTCGAGGTGTGGGGCTGCCTGCATGCACTGCTGCCATTGCTGAGCAGTCATAAAAGCAGTTGTACGAGCTCACAGATGGAAAAGACCTTTATGCACCATGGTGCTCGTCACCTCTGTGTTTGGCAGGGTCGGGACCCAAGTCTGGAAATGCACTGCTGCTGCCTTCCCCTGTTCTTGCGCTCTTGCTGAGGTGTCTGCTGTTGACCATTCTCAGACAGGGGACATGGGGCTCTCAGGGCTTTTTGTGGTGACTTATTATGGTTGTTCTTATGATTAGAAAGCTGTTCCTATCCTCGGCAATTATTCCGTGCAGAAACTTTGGCTGAATGTGTATGTGGGGAACTGGTTGTCTCTTCTATAAACCTTTACCTGGATTTGTAGGTGACTGTCTCATCAGCTCCTGCTTGTTCAGTCTGTGCCCCAGAAAACTAATCCTGAACTCAGTGCCCTGCCCTCAGCTCTTTCTAACTATATTTGTAGTCTAGAGGTTTCTGAATGGTCGTAGCAAGACTTTGATATAATATTCTCTCAGAGGCTCATAAAATACTACTTAATAATAGGAGAAACCAATTGATAGTTGACAATACTGATATAGTATTCTTTTGGGAGGACAACTTTGGTTTTTTTTTCCTCCCCAACTCAATTTGTCCACATCTATTGACTTTCCCTTTCTTCATCCTCCTTATGTGCTGCTAGCACAGAGACTTCTGTCTCAGCGCTGTCTAGAAGTGTAGTTTGCTAGTCTAATGGTGTGTCCAGCGTGTTTCTGCATTGCATCCCCAGCACCTTTCTGCATGTGGTGGTTTTATCTGTCACTTGGAGGCCTCTGTGGCTCTCCTAACAGTTACTTTGGGAATGAAACTCTTTCTCAGTAGTAGTAAAATTTAATCTGACAAAGTTTCTCTGTGCAGTAGGGTTGAAAGTGGTTTGAAACCTTTTCAAATGGACGAAAGGCAAATGTTTGCTGTGATGGTGAATGGGTGTGAGGCATGAGAGTGCTGCTGTGGCAGATGATTGTCTGAAGGGAAGACATCCTTGCTTTGCCTTCTGATGATAAATACCTCCAACACACTCCAGCTTAAGCATAGGCATATTTTTTGGTTTTGGGACGTAAGCTATCCAAAAGTGAAATAAAAAGTACCTGCACAGTAGGTTGTGGCATTTTAGGTAGTTCCTGGTAGCATCCAGCATAGCACTGGTTATTCTGATACTCCTGTTTGTTTTCACAAACCAGCACCTCACAGTTTCTGAGCGGACGACTGCTGCGAGGAGACCGTAACCTCTTGATTTCAAAGGAGCCATCGTTTTGCTGGTGCCTCTGTGGTTAATGTAAGAAAGGTGTCTTGCCATAAACTTTTTCCGAGGTATTCAGCAAGGTTGGAAAGGGGTCGGCCCAGGCAGGAAGCCCTTGTCTGTGCTATAAAGAAAATAGCAAGCAACAAAATGAAAGCATCAAAGGACCAACAGGATGCGGTCCCAGGAGTCCTCTCTGGCATGTTAGTCCTTCTTGAAAGTTAGCATTGAGTGAAGAGTGACCTTAAAACTCGCTTCATTCAAACAGACTGGGCTCAAGTTTAAAGTTCAAGGCATTTTGTTTTTTCACCTGTTTCCTACAGTTTTAAGAAACTTCTGAAGAATTAATGTGTAACTATATCTGGTCACGGAGCCAACGCAGAGAATTTTTCTCAAGGGAAAATAATGTTACTGTATGGAGGGGGAGAAATGGATACTTTCTGAGTTGTGAGAAACAAGTTTCCACAAAGTAAACCCCAAACCCCTGCTACCACGATCACAAATGGCCCTGGCGCCAGTGTAGTGCACATGCTAGTTTTTATTTTATTTTTGCAAGAAGCTGGTGGGGTCTTGTAATTGTCTGAATCGTGGTGAAAGGATGTTTGTCAGACCTGCTGCTGCTTGGGAAGAAAGGTCTTGTTTGGGGCACAACCCAGGAGCAAAGAGCCTGGTGCTGGCAGTTCAGCTTCATCTGTGAGGGCCTGCTGACTGAGCCAGATCAGCCATGATCCTGCTCTGGCAGGGGGGTTGGACTCGAAGATCTCCAAGGTCCCTGCCAACCCCTGACATCCTGTGATCCAGCAACCGGCTCTGTGGCCACACATCCCTCTCTCACCATGCTGGAGCTGTTGGGCCTCGAGAGGGGAAATTAAAGCCCTGACCCAAAACTCCTTCAGTAGGTGGTGGCAGCTGTGGCTACAGTCAGTGGTGCAGCCTTACCGGCGTTAAGGCTGAGTGGCAACCCGGGCTGCTGGCCGGCGCCGGTGATGAGACGCTTTTGTTTTCACCCAGCAGCATCTTCTCCTTGTGTCATCCTGAAACAGCTACTTTATTTTCTGGTCTTTGCATCTCACTTAAGGAATTAACTGGTAATTGATCCTGTGGGCAGTTTGGCAGGTCACCTTTCAAAGGTAAAAGAACTAGTTTGAAGAAGTGACACACAGATTTCACTCGCATTTCACCACACCATTAAGTTTTAATGATTCTGGCATGAATATTTCATGAAAGTACCTTCTGAATGGGTTTCTTTAGTCCTGGCAACTAATACTCAGTATAGAGTCTGGGTTGGGGGTTTTTAGTTTCGTTTTTGGTGGGTTTTCTTTTGCTCTTAGATGGTTTAGTGTAGGTAAAAAGTGTCAAGCTGGATTAAGTGAGAAAAGGCAACTTCTTGCTGGTGATTCAGCAAAGGGATACCATCTCTAACTCTTCTCAGCTGCTTAGTGGAAGGCTGTGAACTGACCCTCAAGTAAGTGTCTGCTCTTTACTCTGCTGCCACAAGGTGGCTAGAAGCGGTTTGAAAGCCCACAGTATGCTATTGCTAGAAATGATGCCAATACATCAGCCAGCCTTTCTGCAGCACAACACACGCTGCACAGCAGACCAGAGTTATTGCACGGACGGTTGCATTATGTCTGTCTTGTATGGAGGGACGTTCAAAAACATGTTTTTACCAAGTTTATTTCAAGCATGCCTCAGCTGGAGTTAGTTGAGCTTTGCTTTATTTATGGTGGAGAAGAAAACATTGCCCCCAGCCAATCCTGCATGAGTGACAGGGCCACTGTGGGCCACAGCAGTGTGATGGGGAATGCTAAAGTGGAAACACTTATCCAAATCTGCGTTAGCAAGTGCTTTAGGTGGTGAATTTTGTGGGTCCTGTACTAGGATGATGGGTGCATTACTTGAAATCAGTAACATTTGTGAACAGCCAGCTGCTGCGCCAGTACAAATATGTACTTTAATTTTCAGGTGGGGTGACACTTCCCTGCAAACTTTTTGGAAGCTTGTCTTCAACTGTACAGTAGAGACAGAGCTTTCCTTTTCCTTTTTCCTTACAGATTCACCACTCACTTTTGAGCTTTTTATGTGTGTTTTAGGTTTCCCTTTTTATTTTTTTAACTTATTAACTCTGACAAGTAACCTCTTGGTTGTGAACAATTTAATTCACAATTCATTTTTCTGATTCAAACTGAACACGAGTGCCCTAATCCCCTAATGGGAATTAATTGCATGTTTCAGTGCTTTAACTCTGATCCTTTCTCATCCCCACTGGGACAAGTTTCTTCCTGAAGGATCTGTGTTTGTTAGTCAAAACACAATCTGAAAGGTAATGATTTTTCTCATAAAAAGGAGTCAGACTGACTGAATATTAATGCTCCTTTTAGTGTGAGGGAATGAGCTGCATTCAAAAAAAAAAAGAAAAAAAAAAAAAAACGAAAAAAAAACAACAAACCCACTTCATTTATGTCATGAGGTATAAATTATGCTGAAGTCTATCTGATAAAATACAGGGGGGTGAAAAAAAAAAATCAGTCTTTTTTCCTTCAAGTGAAAGCTGTTTGCCAGTAAATAAGGGCACGCTGGTTTTGCTTGGAAAACTGTGTTCTGTTACGGAGAAAACTCTTTGCTTCACCAAGGGGGAAATTGCTTTGCTACTGAGTATTTTAAAATGACACTGCTTTTGGCCAGCAGTGTACTCTTTTGGATAACTTACCTGACCTAACAGTTTACTAAAATAGGAGTAAATAGCAGTGAATAGGTTGAGTTTCTACCAGTCTGTTTTTAAAGATTTTTTTTCAAACTTGAAATGCATAGTTTACTGACCCCCTTTCCAAAAGGAACTGCATGTGCTCCTCTGATGCTGGGTGCCTGGTGCAGCTGGACAGCTGCGGGTGAGGCAGGCTCTGCCCAGACAGCGACCGAGGGCAAAATGTGGGAAACCATGAACACTGCACCAACTGCTTCTACCCTACAGAAACAATGGGGTATCAGTGGGGCACAGTATGAAAAATAAGTAAGGAACGATGAAGGTACCTTCTTTTTTTCCCCCTACTTTTCAGTAAAGCCAGTCTTTTATCCCCTTTAAACCAAATTGGAGTATTTTTATGCTACTGATAAAACAGATGTTGAACAACATTGTTCAGGGTCTGTTTTCAAGAGAGGGCTAGCATGTGTGCAGATCGGCTACTTCGGGTGGTTGGGTTTTTTACCTTTGGGGTATGTGGGGAAGAAGGGAGGACCATGGCATTACCTGCTCTTTCTGCCAGCAGCCCCTCACTTCCAGCTTTGGTGGGGCTGAAATACTGTGTCTCCCCTTCCACCGACCCCCAGGGTAAATAAATGGAAACAACATGTGTACAGCTTCCTTGGACAGGAAGAGTCAAGGAGCTTGTGAAGGCTGCCATGTTTGGCCTTACCAGCTCTGGAAATGAGATTCATCACCTAAGATTTATCAGCAGCCCCAAGAAGAGCTGTCACTGTTCCCCCTCTCGTGAAGGAGCAAGACAGCCATGCCCTTTCAGACAGCACCCACTTGGGCTCTGGTTGCCACAGGCCACCCTGTTTCTCTCCCCAGAGCCACAGCTTGCTTTTCAGTGCACATCAGTCAGCCAGCAAGCTGGACCTCAGCACCAGGGTTACCAAAAGTCCTTCAGCGTGTCCGTGAGACAACTCACAGCCAGGTTACACTTGCCCTGCTGCCGCGCTGGTGTGCCTCTTTGTGCTCGCAAGGGCTGGTGTGAAAGCCTTTTCAGCCCTCTTTGTGACAGACAGGTCCTCTGCTCACTTGATGGTGATGTCCCAGTTTGTACATAGTTAGCTTGCTGCAGCTACAGACAGCATGCTGCTTGCTTTTCCTTTTTTCCTTTTTTTTTTAATTAAGACTGCTTTTTGAAAAAATCCCATCAAATGCATGGAGCTGCAGTGCAACAGGGCCAGAAGTTTGAATGTGTTAATTTGCTTCTGGATGATTAATACCACTGTGCTTTATTTTACAATGAAACAAGAAGAAACTCAAGCTTCCAAACTGCCACCCATTGGTGCCCTGGATTGGTTTTGGGGTGTTACTGATCATGACATCACATTTACTGCAGCACAGTTCCCATAATGGTGAAAGAGAAAAAAAAAATCAGGGTTTGGAGTTTTTCCCCAAGGCTGAGGAATGTGTTGGTTGATGTTGGGGATTCCTTAAAGAAACCACGGGATGTAATTTCATTACTTGACTGAAAAGTTTAAAGAGATATTTGAATTTAGTATGAGATTTAAATGAGATGTAGGGTTACAAAAATGAGGCCACTTTTGCCTATGCCCAAACAGTGCTGTGTGTACAACGTGTCCTGGCGTGCGTGCGGTTCTCCAGAGCATGGCAACCCATCCATGCTGGTAACATGTGCCCTTGTCTTCCAGCTGCTTTTGCAGGTACGATGGCCCGTGTCTTCGTCTACGGCACGCTGAAGAAGGGCCAGCCCAACTACAAGCACATGATCAACACGGCCAAGGGGCTAGCAAAATTCCAAGGAAGGGGTCGTACAGTGGAGAAGTACCCACTGGTGATTGCAGGCAAATACAACATTCCTTACATGCTGAACATCCCGGGGACTGGACACCACGTTGCTGGGGAGATTTACTCAGTGGATGACCAGATGCTACAGTTCCTGGATGAGTTCGAAGGCTGCCCAGACATGTACCAGCGTACCCTGATGAGAATCGAGGTGATGGAGTGGGAAGGGAAGGGCAGCGCGGGCGAGGCGCGGGCAGCTGCTGAGGGCGTCGTGGAGTGCTTCGTGTACAGCACGACAACGTACCCGCCCGAGTGGGTCAGCCTCCCCTACCATGACAGTTACGACTCCTCGGGGAAGCACGGCCTCTCCTATGTCCTACGCGAAAGCCGGGATTAGAAACGGGAGATAACACAGCCCAGCCGAAGATGTAGTACTAAGCACTTGTCGATCGGTAACCTTTCCAGGAAAGCTGTAATACCTTTTTATTAAAACACAGAATCTCTTGTAACCTTCCCAACCTGGGAGCCTTGGCACTCGTGTTGAAGTCTTGCAGGTCCAGAGATGGGGACTTCTTCCTGGGCTAGTAAGTGTCCTCCTCGCCCCTGCTAACTTGCTGCGAGTAAATGGGTTTGCATGAGGTGTAAAATAACTCTTTCTGTGCACATCGGTTTTGGGGTCTAATTATTTTCTCAATCCTTCCACCCTTTCTCTCAGTGCATGTCTGAGGTCAGTGAAAGGCAGAGGAACAGACTAATTTATTTTTTTTAACCTGAATTGACCAATTTTCTTGTGTAGTTCTCCAAGATGAGTAGAATGACGATGATACTGTTGCACTAGAGCTGAACCTGATTTTAAAAAATCATATCTACAAACAAAGTAAAGCTGAACTCGCGTTTAAAATTGGTTTAGAATGGTGTTTAGCAGGTTACCAAGTGCAAACAGGGAGAGATGACCATATAGATACTATGTGCTTCAAGGGCAAATATGAAACTTCTGGAGAAACAGGAAAAATGTGAAAATTATTCTTACTCTATTGCAATTTTTTCCTGAACTGGAAAGAAGTATTTTAAAAATGCTTCTTTTTATAACATACTATGAAGAAATACTAAAAAAGTATAAGAGAATTACATTTAAAATAATATTTTTAATGTATCATTCCAGCACTTTAGGTACCACTTCAGTTCACCGATCAGGATAGGGGAGGGGTGGAACCAGCAAAAGGAAACCTGATTTCATCTGCCCACCGTGCTACAGCAGATGCAGCTGCTCTGAGCACTTACCAAGGTGACTTTTTGCCAAGCACTTTACCCCAGAACTTGCAACTCTATTTCCTAGTGGGGAGATGATTTTATATATATTATAAAAAATATCCAAATGGCCCTTACTGTGATTATTGCAACATTTAAACTGGGGGGGGAAATGGAAAGATTATTGTCCCCCTGACCCAACTAACTTTGCTGGGTTTTTTACAGTCTTTCAGTTTCTTCCAAGCAGCTTTCTGTTGTCATGCTCCTGTGCATTACATTTTTCTTCAGCTGCAGCAACTGCTACACAGAGATTGTACAGTAGACAAAGCTGCCAAAGGTATGTGAGGAGGGAATGGTTGCCATGCAGTGAGTCAAACTGTGATTAAATGTACCAAGGATACTACTGAAAAGAATATCGTACTTTTACTTCACTGCCAGTAGCGCTGCAATGGCCAGAGGAGATCCAGGGTAGGAAATCAGTCCAGGGATCCAGGGTAAGGAATCAGCCTAAACTTTATCAGTTGTAGGCACTCATTTAGGTGCATCTTATCTAGAAAAACAGACAGAAAGCTTGTGTCGCTGCAGTAAGCATATTAAGTAATTTTAAAGTAGAACACTTGTGACTCTTGCCAATACCGGTGGTTTTTTATTTAGGGCAGTCTGCAGAAGCTGAACTGTGCTCCTTATGGAAGGGGCAAGGTGGCATTAAGGAGATTGGTAGGAACATCTGCAGGGTATCTGCCTCAGTTTCTCCAACTGCAAAGGCATTAATTTTCTGGAGGACAAGTACTACCCAAACACTCACCTTACTCATTTTCTTGGGTTTTGTAAACTAATTAACAAAGCGGATCCTTGTACTACATTATTCTGTCTTGGCTGCGTGATTTAGTTGGCAGCATCTCAAGAACACACAAAAAATGCCTCTTCAATCAGAAGTTTTACGCAGAATCCTGAATCTTTCTGGTTGAACATGCGTCACCAGCCCTGTCACAAACTGGTTTTGTCCTTCCTTTTCCAGTAAAGGGCCCAGGCATCTCTGGCCGGAGGGGTTTTTCTGGGAAGCAGCATGACTCTGCACATCCTAGGCAAGAGAAGGAGGGCAGACCTCCTCCTCTCTGAGGCAGCGGGCAAGGCACAGCAGGAAGAGTGACTTAGAGGTGTGTAAATAAAACTGCTGCAGGAGGTGAGACCGAAGGCAGGAGTAGCCCCGTGTCCCAGCCCAGCAGTGGGCCACAGCCCAGGCCTAGGCAAGAGCACAGGAACAGAGATGGTGCTTACAGTGTGCGGGGACGTACTGAGCTAGGTCAATTAATGGCGGGAAGAAAGACCCTCTCTTAACCACACAATAACACTTTGAACCCAGTAAATTTCTGGTGTCTACACCATCCTGTGTCATGGAGCTTCTGGGGGAGGAGGAAAAAAGTACATCTTACCTGTTCTGACCAAGTCAGCAGCCCTCTCACTTCAGGTTTCTTGAATCTTCCTCCTCCCCATGCTGGATACACAGCTCTTCCAGCAGGACAGTCTTGTATTGTGAACAGTCCTAATTCTCCACACAGTCTTTAGTAAAAGCCTCTGCACAACAAAAGGTCAGACACTTGGTCTCCCTTTCCTAGAAGGGTCCAAGAGGAGGCTTGTCCCGAGGGCTCACAAGCACCTCTAGCAATACCTGGGGGCTGCTAAGGGGATTCAGGGACAGAGCCAGCTCCCGTAAAGGTTTGCATCCAGAAATTGATAGAAGGAAGATAAGGGGAGAATTTTAGTATGGAGTCTGAATAAAAGAAGAAAATTCCCTTGCAGCTGTTACTGAAAATACTGGTGGAAAGTCTGCACTAGCAAAATACATCTAACCTGTCATTTAAATCTATTCCACACAAAAGCTTCCAAATATTACAATAAATCTTATCAGAATTTAAGCCATCAATGGTACTTCTTCAGAGCTTACACAGAGCATAGGAAAACCACTCAGTGGTTCACTTGTCACTCTTACCAACCATTCTGTACAATTTGGCTGGGCCCTCAAACCACTGATACCATGGATTTGGGCCTTTGCTGTGTTTTCTTTTTTTAAAGAAGAGGCTTTTCCTGTTTTAAAGCAGAAATGGTATTTTATTGATTTTATTTGATCCTGAAAAATCAAAGAATTACAAGGGTTATGTACAAATATTTCTGGAAGTAAAAATATGGGATCTGTTGCCAAGGTTTAACATCTGTGTTTGCTGTCTTAACCACTGATACAATAAATACAACTGTGTAAAAGCTTGCGCATAGGATTGTCCATTTTCTCTGTTGAATTACCTTACTCTTACTTTATGGATGAAAATAATAAAGGCCGCAGCTAATTCAAGTGTGGATGCAACCTTTCATTCCAGTTCCACCAGCAGATCTCCTTCTCCAACGGTATCACCAGCTTTGCAGTGCACAGCTTTCACCTACAGTACAGAAACAGAAAGAATTTCAAGCCTTCCTCAATAGCACGGTTAATAAAATGCTTGGCTGCCACTGCTTGTACAAGTGGCACTTGGCTGCCACTGCTTGTACAGGATATCCCATCTGCATGCCCAGAGTAAATGGCCAATATGCAACACTACGACCAGCACAGGGACCACAAGTACATGTATGCTGGAAGGGCCTAGAGAGGTTGACAGCTCAACCCCCAGTGTTCGGAGTCCAGCTGAGTTTTGAGTATCTCCAAGAATGGAGATTTCCAGTGCTTGAAGAAATCATGTCCAACTCCATCAAGGTATTAAGGCACCTACTGCTAGCTGCTTTTCTTATGACCTAGGTGCTTGAAGATCTGAATGTCAGGTGGAGATGGCACTTTCAAAAATTAAAAAGCTTTTTCTTCTACCTGTTTGCGCTGCTGTTCATTTACTACTGAAATTCTAAATCTTTTAGAGGACAGACTGACTTCAACACTCACACTTGGTCATTTCAGTAAACCATTCCAGTATTTCTTGCATTATGGATTTTAAGTATACCTGAATTTTGGCACTGCAGCCATGAAGTAGGTTTCCCTCAACCCCCAGACAGCTGGGATAGATTGATCCAAATCTCCACTGGGATTCTTTAACACAACCAAACTTGGAAAAGACTGTCAAATAAATGCAACTACAGCTGTAGACTAATTATGTACTCACATGCAGATTCTTGAATTTTAAAACACAAACATATGAGTCCCTCATTTCCTCTATATAATATATATATAATAATATATATATTTCCTCTCTCTCTATATATATACGTGTTTGAATTCCCTTTCAGCACATGGAGCTGGACAAAATATTTGAAGCAGTATATTAAAGTTGGCTTCCAGTATTAATTCAGAGCTAATACCTTGGTCAAAATGTTCTTCAGCAGTTAGCTCAGTTTAGTCAGCCAAATGTTACCCTGGGCTCCTAAAAGAAAGCTGCAGCATACCTGACATACCAGCTCCTACAGCGTGCACTACTGTCCATGTCTGAGTGTAACAGTCTAAAGGCACATGAGCTCTAAGCGTAGCTCTGGCCCTGTAGCACAGGCGTGTGCACAGCACTGCTCGAGAAAGGAAGCTGAACACGGCATGGGCAAAGAACACCGTGAGATGTACAAAAAAGGGGGTTGTTTCTAAATCAATAGCCAGGCAGCCTACCCAACTCCCGAGTCTCAATCTCTTCAGAGATGACAGCAGTGTGAAAAATATTCTACTCCTTTCTTTTCTTTTTCTACACAGGCAAGGTTCAGCAAACACTGTATCTGACTACTAGTGTTTCAAACTCCCCAGTGATCTTTGACATACTGCAGGGCCTGCTCCCTGTCTGACCCATGCGCAGCTGTCCCATAGGAGACAGGCCAGTTCCTCTCCATCTTTCCCTCATTTTTAAACCACCTGCAGCTGGAGTAACCTCAAAGTAGATGAAAACAAGTCACTTTTCTCACAATTACAAACAGGAAGATGGGATTTGATGCAGAAAAGGAATTCAGCTGCGAATGAAAATGGGAACATCTTCCAGATGAATACCAACAAACTGAGTGTCAAAACACAGTTTCAAAGCATCAAAACGTGGACTAACAGCCAGTGCCAAACATCCCATTCCTGTGGGGGGGCCAAGTTATTTTATCACTCAGAGCCACGATTTTGCATTGCAGAACAGGATGAATTCTGTTTAGCAGTTTCATTTCTGCGCAGCCCAAAAGTTTTTTGCTTTTTCAAATTCTTAAGATCTAAAGAAACAAATAATTTGCTTATTATTAAAAAGAAAACATCAAAGGGACAATGCAAGGTGCACATCGGGCCCACCGAGCGACTTGTGCACCACTCACACCCCACTTTTAAGGATTAATAAACTAAATGTGTTTTATGGGGTTTCAGTACAGAATGCGTGGGAGATATTTATTGTTAGGAAAAGTACAAGCAGGATTTTAAGGAAGAGGCCCTCGGGTTGCAGCACACCTTGGTTGGAAAGGGAAGGTTAAAGTAAAAAATAAAAGGGGTGGGTGGGAGGAGGAATGGCATTTTAATTACAAATACTCATTAAAATCAGTGGATGCAAAGAGCAGCAATAAGGGATTAAACAATAGAAGCAAGGATGAAAAAATAACTGCTAGTAAGTATTAATCAAGTGAGAAAAATAAATTATATAGGAATTAACCATGAAAGAAAATGAAGTGGCAATGTTAGAGCAACAGGAGAAGGTACATTTTCCCTCTTTCTACTTTTTTTTTTCCTCAAGACCCAGTTTTGCACTGGAAGAGGCAAGCCCTGGGTCCCAGCCTTAGTGACAATTCTAGTGCTGTGCCAAATAAGCCTTTCTTGTAAACACACAAACAGTCCTTGGCATAGAGACCTGTCTTGAGATCTCGGTGGGTCTTGCCAGTGGCTGGCAAGTCAGGCTCCTTGCTGCCTCCCTCTGGGCTAAAGTATCTTAAATGGGGGTTTGTTTTGTTATTTTTAATAGCAAAAGAGCAGCGCTTCAGAGAGCGCAGAGGGGCAGAGAAGGGCCAGGACAGGCTACGAAATAATGAGAGAATCCAGAGATCCAGGCTCTGTTCTCCCTTTGAAAAGGACGGATCAGGGCGCCATGTCTAGGTGATGGTTTCAGGCTGAGAATGATAATCTGGCACAGGGATGCTGACCTAGGGGCTGACAGTCCCCAAACTGCATGGGGTTTAAGGCATGCCCTTGTCATATAAGCTTAACCAGTTCCCTCTCCAGAGCACTGCTTCTGGTACACCCTGTGCTTACATGAGGCTCCCAGCTCAGGCGCTGCAACGCTGAGCCCTTAGAAGCAAGATCACAATCCACAGCCTTGCAAACCTTAATGCATTTGCAGGTCTAGGCTTTATATTCAACAGTTACAACAATAAAGAAAATTGCTTTTCTCATCTTCCTGCAAAAGCGCTTTCTATGCCTTGTTCTGAGTGGGCTTTTTTAATGCCAAATTGCTTGCCATTAATTAACTGCAAAGAGATCTCACTTCTTCAGTTGCTCTCTGTAAAGATGGAATATGGAGAAACGGTCTGCAACACCTTTTGATTCTATTTGGCACTGTAACATCATAGAAAACAAATCACTTAGGAGAAAGAGAGTTATATGAATTTCTGAAGCCAGTAAAACTATTTCCTGCTGTGCTATCTAAGGCTCGCAACTACTTAACAGCATTCACAGCAGATGCAAATGTTAAAAATTGAAGACACCTCACTTCAAAAGACTTACAACAATCAGACTTAATTCCTTAACAACCAGAATCCTTCTTTTTCCATTTTTAAATTCTATCCAATTTGACAAGTTGCATATGGTCTTAAGTGACCCAAGGTAGCTTACCTTGCCTGTTTTAGCAGCGATCATACTGTTCTGCATTTTCATTGCTTCAATTACACAAATCTCTTGACCTTCTGAAACCTGGTAAAATTAAAGCAGTACAAAATGAGGACAGAGGATTTGAAATGCTCCAAGTGTGTATGATTCTTCCGGAAAATAAAGGGATAATTTCATTAAATGCTGAAAAGACTTCCACGGCACAAGTCGAGTCAGCCAGCTACACAGTCATGACCAAACCACAATCACAAATCACAGTTCCCTTTGACAAACTAGCAGCAACATAGGGAAAAAGGAATCACCTACTTAAAACTATCACCTCATACAAACCTCAAAGGCCCCTCTCCCATCCTATCCACTCAGCTCCAACTTCTATAGTTTGCATTTCACATCCATCGCAGTTTGACATTAAATCCCAAGCAGTTTAATCTGTGCAGTTTTGGCCAGGGAGCCTTTGCTTCACTTCCCTGGCATAGATCCCACTGATATTAATCCTGATTCAAAGGCAAAGTTTCTTGGTACGTGTCCAGGGGAGCATGGGCTGGAAGCTTCGGCAGTACCCGATGGGCTAATGCTGAGCAGAAAGTCACAACTCTGCACATGGCAGCATCTGGATGGCAGCTGATGACTTCAGACTGACTGAAGGGAGAACTCCTGCAAGGAACCACTACCTCTCCTCCACAAGGGAGGCATCACGGAGGCAAACCCACCATTTTCACTACAGCTGATAGCTCCTAAAGGGAAACATTCAAGTTTCATCTTTCTGCTCCTTTGCACTCTGCTAACAGGTACATACAGGCTCAAGGTCACCAGTAACCTACTGGACTGCTCTGCTGGGCTACCTGTGTCTCCTAGTCAGATCCTCCCTCCAACACCTTGCACCACACTATGCAGAAGAAACGGACACTCGGGTCTCATACAGTGGCTAGGGAGGCTGCCCCTACATGAGGGGAAAACCATGGGATCCAGAATTTAACCCTTGTGTAATGCAGCATTCCGACAGTCATCCCACGAGGACAATTTATGTTGGAAAGCAAAGGGCACTGGGCACTACACAGCAGGATGTAGGCCTTGGGCAGGTACACCCCTCTGGGATGCCTGGCTCTCAGCACCCACTGCAAGTCTTTTTCATTAGGCTCTTCTGCAGATGTTGCCTGCCACTCACTCATTACCTCAGCAAATTTGGGATGTTTCTGATGTCAAGGTTACATTAAAGAGGGTAATCTGAGACCTGCAGAGATCTTGTTTATGCATTGTTATAGGAGCCAGAGTCCTCAGAAGGTGTTTATTTATATACGTGCTTATATATACACACAGATTTCTCTAAATATATGTAAAATGAGTAATACATATTTAAGGACAAGTGCATGCTGGCTTGGAGGAACAGACCGTCTAACACACAGGTGTGAAGTCAGAGATCAAATGCACACTGCATGGAGTACATTCTGAAAATTTAAATAAAGCTTTTTTTCCTGAAGCGTGCATTACCAATGACTGAAAAGCACTGAGGTCTGCCTAGGGATTCTGACCAAGACAGAAGAAAAGATGTTACTTTCAAAAGTGTTTACACACCCTTTCTCCAACAAACTACCAAGAATCACCAACATCCAACACTTCACCTGCAGAAATTCCATCCTGAGCTTCAGGCGAGCATTTAAGTCATTGGCAGTGTCACCTTCAGTGAATAGTATCAAAGACAACTTGCTCTTTGTCTCGAGTTATTTCCCTCCTATTCCCTTTCCCTGCCTTTTGTCTCCTTCCTTCCACACCTGCTGCTCTGCCTGCAGCCTTGTCCCAACAGCTTGCTATTTCCTTCCTTGCTTCTTCCCTTCTCCCTATACCACTGCTCAGATTTTCTTCCATCTGCTCTGAACCTTGCTGAGCTTAAGAGAAAGTTATGAATATCTACTTCTGTTTAAAAAAAAAATAAAAAATAAAAGAATAAAATAAAATAAAATAAAATAAGGCAAGAATGTTTGTGGAAGGGATGGTTTTTTTACTAATAGCATATTTCAGAAACAAAATTGCTCACCCTCTGGTTAAACTCAGCTATCGGAGCACCAAGAACATGGGCCTCTAATAGTTGCTGAAGATTGAGATGCTAAGGAGTGCAGATCTGAACTGAGTGGCATAACTTCAAGGTCACAATAAACTCTTCTTTTGACTCCATATGTGATTTAGCTGTAACAGGGCTTCATCAGGTGGCTGGAAAATGAATCAATTATCTAAACACAGTTCTGGAACTACAGCTACTAAAAAAGTATAGAATTATCTCTATAGATCTTAAGCATAGCACTAAGATGCCAGAAGTTAGTGCTTGTGGGGTGGAAACATCCATAAATCTGAATTTCTCCTCAGTTTCCCCCCTTTCTCAAAAATAAAAGTTTTTGTGGTTTATATAATACATGCTGGGTTGATGACAAAGGGAGCAGTGTCTGGGAATGACATAACCCCCACAACCCACAAATTATATTGACAAAGTATCCAGTTAACATCTAGTCTTACTAACTGGAAGGAAGGGGGCACTTTCAGCAGGTACCAAATGTGAAAATGCCGTGTCAATACTTCTGATGATGTGCAATTTGTTCAAAATTACCTTAATGAAAGTGTCATTTAATCACAGAAGTTTAATTTCTGTTCTTATGTTAAACCTTTACAGCTCCACTCATCATGTTGCAAAGCAACAAATCCTAAAATTAGGCGCTTGTATCTTTCTTTCCTCTTTTTCAGTCTTTTGGGCGCAGTCCAATTTCTTTCATTCCATAATTGCACATATCCATTTGCTTATTTAGCCTGCAAATGGAAACCACAACGATGTGCCCAAGTTCTTTCCTTCTAACTTATTTAAAGATTTATCTGGACCATTTTTAATGTTGCATTTTCATCATATAAATCATATAAATACCCAGTGGATGGTAAACCAATGTAAACAACCATCTTTACAATTTAGAGAGGTCTTAGTGATGACCTGAATCTGTCATAATAGGCAACTAAAATCAAACAAAAAAGCCAACTGATTGGAACCAAGTAAAATATAAAGGATTATTAAAAACTCAGGTAACTTTCTTGCAGAGAAAGCTACACACAAATCTACGTTTACATTGCTTGAAGTATCAAAATAAATGAGTGGTTAACTGTCCAGCCTGCAGTCTGTATTTTAGTAGTTTATTTCTGCATGGTGCAGTTCAAAGTAGCTGTTCAGTTTAGTTCTCCAGAGAATGAAAAGGAAAAAGAAAAAAAAGACGAAAAAAAAAAAGAAAGGAAAAGAAAGGAAAAGAAAGGAAAGGAAAAAGAAAAGAAAAGAAAAGAAAAGAAAAGAAAAGAAAAGAAAAGAAAAGAAAAGAAAAGAAAAGAAAAGA
>JANHFX010013685.1:10806-24182 GCA_027560015.1 Chloroceryle amazona | reverse complement strand
GGTTTGGGGTGTGCTGGGACCCACAGCCGCTGCATGGTCTGCCCTTAACGCGCTGCGATGCCATCGTCACTGCGCACGCACGCACTGTATTTTTACAGTCAGATGCGGAGCACACGGTCGCGCGGTGACTTTCCGGTGGAACAGGGCGGCTGCGCTCCACCGAGCAGCAGAGGTCAACAGCACAGCCACAGGCGGCCTTGTTCACACCTGGCTCACCGCGCGGAGGCATCCCAGATCCTCCTCCCTCGGAGGCTGTGACAGTGGGGTGGTTCACATGCGCCACTGACTGCATCAAATCCCGTCCCCGCTCTTCAGGCAGCGGAGGCTCAGCCTGCGCGGCCGTGGCCAAGTCACGTCCTTCATCGCTGTCCTGGGACTGGTCCTCGTCGTTCGCATCTGTGCGGAGCGAGCGCGAAGAGAACAAACAGCCGGAGCGGAGCTTTGCGCAGCCCAATCCTCCTCCAGCTGGACAGGCAGGAGATCTCGGCCACCTTCCCGAGCCCGGTGCCAGCCGCAGCAGGTACCCAAGGCCGCATTCAGGCTGCTCACACAGTGGTGCCAGCGTGTGCAGATGTGCGGCCCTGAGACAAGGGCATCAGGCTGCAGGAGAAACCAGGCCGCTCGTGACAAGCAGATGGCAGGAGATCACAACAAAGCCCCGCTCCCGAGGGCTCTGGGGTGACAGCCTGGCTGCACCGGGCTCTGCCAGCGAGCAGCTACCGGAGAGCGCTGGCAGCTCAGCTCAGACCTGAGCTCGGAGACCCTCAGGCTTCCTCCCACAGCACGCCGGGGAGAAATAAAGCCCAGACAGCATCGTGCAGCAGTGGCCAGCTGCACGGCGTCACGATGTCACAGCAGCTGCCAGCGTGGAGACAGCCTCGCTGCAGAGGGCGAGCAGGCTGGCAGAGCCGGGGGACACGGGGGCTGGAGTCGCTGTGGGGGTGGCACGGTGGGGATCAGCCCCAGAGCCTTCCTCTGCCTGACGGGAATCGTCCGCTGCCACCGAGGAGCAGTGACAGTGCGCAGAGCCGAGGCTCCAGCTGCAGAGCAGATCTGACTCTGGGGCCCGCGCGGGCTGGGACTCTCCAGGCCACAGCTCAGTGACAGAAGTAAATGTTTTTTAAGTCTTCCAAAGAGTTTTTCTAAGAGATCAACCAGCAGACGACAGCCCCACTCACAGCGTGATGAGCGCTGAGATTAGTTGAGCCTCTGCATTAAAAGCCGGAGGTGTCAGAGGTGACCTTGGGCAAATATTTACAATTAGAGCGGTGCCGTCTATGTGCTTGTGTTCCAAACACAGGAGGGATCAGGTTCAAACGGCACGTTAATTGAGCAAGCAGGGCAGCAGGAGGGTAGAGCTCCTCATGCTAATGTAGGAGCCACTCCAGCGTGAGTCACATTCCTCAGGGGTGGGGACACCATCTCCACCTGCCCACAGAGTTGGTTTGGAGCAGCAGCGAGCGCTCAACAGCCCTTTCAGGAGGACCTGAGCATTTCAAGCAGGGATTGTCTTGATTTTGGTAACAGGCATCTCTGAGTGTTGCTGCTGGGACTCAGGGAACCAGGATTATCCTGCCCAAGGCTGGTATGCGTTTGCATCCGCATCTCGCAGACGGGGAATGGAGACACTCCAGTTGTACTGCGTGCCTGGGATGCCTACTGAATAAATAACACCAGGGTATAAAGCAGGATTCCCTCCAAAATTCGTTCCTACAGTGGAAAGCATAGAAGGGAGAAAAATCCTTTTAACTCCTGAATCCCTCTTCCTGCTGCTTCTGATCGCAGGCAGGCAGCTGTAGAGACGAGCAAGGATGGATGAATTCCCCTAGAAGAATCTCTTCTCATTTTCTTTTTATATTTTGATGACTTCATTCTTCTAGCTTTCATTAGCACCTCCTTTATCTACAGTTCTTCCCCAAAGGCATTCACTTCTTCCTCCTTGCTACTGCTCGGGAAGCTGCAGCTCCGGGCTCATGAATGGGAAGTGGATGCTTTGCACCACCTCATGTTGAGGCCTGGAATTTCAGAGCCCGATCCCAGCTCCAGCTCCCTCCTGCAATGAATAAACGAGAGGCCTCACCTGCCCCAAAACAACCTCTTCTGGCTTAGCATCCACTTGCCCAACATCTCTTCATGGCGCGAGGAATTAGCCGTGGTGTCTTCATTAAGGCCTCGCTGTTCAACGCCCTCCAGCAGAAGCACCAGTGGTAGGGCTGAGCCACCCCCTAAGAGGAAAAACTCTTCTCTCAAGCACACGGCGCATCTCTTCTGGGCACACAAACCAATCCTGAGTGTGTGTTCAGCCCAGCTCTTTAAGGATGGTCAAGGGACAGGATTTTGCACCACATATTTGTGAGCAATTAATCCCATCCTTCTGCCTTCCCTGGGATCCACAGAAGGGAAATTCTCACCTGGGGAAGGAGCCAGGGTTGGATAGACGAGAACTACCCAGCCAGGTTTGAAGTCATCTTCTGAATGTCTCTGTATTTCACTGCTTGTTTGCATTCCCCTTATGCCAGCGCTCAGCCACCCCTCTAGGCTGCAGGCAGAGTGGGTTTGTTCAGGGCGAACACAAGCGTTAGCAAACCAGACCTTGCAGGTGAGGAACCCTCTCCAGGGAGAGCCTCTCTCTCTCTTCCCCCGAGGAAGAGGAGGCCTCCAGGAGGAAGGTGAGGCACAGCAGGGGAGAGCCCAGACTATTCCCACGTCGAGAGAGCAGGAGCAGTCCCAAACTTTGCTGCTGTACTGCTGGGGAGCAGCAGTGGGGGGGATTAGGCACTGAGATAAAGCGCCCATCCATGGCCTGGGAGCCAGCATGGGAGAGGCAAGACGTGAACTGGGAGCTGGAGGGAAGCAGGAAACTCGATGCAGCAACATCTTCAACAACTGCTCCTTTTTCTTGGAAGCTGGGGTGGCCGGTGTCTCCAAGCCCTCCCCGTGGCACAGTGAGCTCCAGTCCTCCCCCATTCTCAGACTGGGCTGGGTGGGCACACTGCACAACACGCCCCAGTCAGGTCTCTGCTGCCTCGCCAGGGTCACAACAAAGAGCCAAAATGCTGCATGTTCTGCACTGGCAGAGGGACCTGAAGCAACACATCCCTGAGGAAAAGCCTTCATCTGGATTTTAGAGGCACAGGGGTGGACTCCCACATATCCCTGGAAAACCACTCCAGCAGCCAGGACCCTCTCCACCACAATAAGGCACGAGTTCTCTGGTCTATGCAGTTGGACTCGATGATCTTGAAGGTCTTTTCCAACCTAGACGATTCTGTAATTCTATGTATTTCATGTTTTATTGACCCTGTGCTAACAAAAGGGTCCCGCTGCACAACCACCTCTTCCCCCGCAGTGACTCCGGGATTAAACTGCTCCTCAGGGAACTAAACAGGTTCAGCCTCACAGGCTTTCCCTAACGCAACCTTTGCAAGGGAGAGCAGAGCAGAGAAAGCGGCGCTACTGCCCACTGTTTTCCCTTCCAGCTTATGGATCAGCAAGCAGGAGCTCCCAGCCTGACCATCAAACCCAGCAGCCCCCCCGCATCTGCTGGGGGTGGGCGAGGAGAGGGTAAGAGCCACGAGCCACATCCAGGGCTGGAGGAGCTGCTGCTGCCGCAGCCAGGCATCGGTGCCGTGCATCTGCAGGATGAATGTGCTGATTACACACACGGGGCGCAGAATGGCTTCACGTGACAGTCGGATTTTCCCTCTTCAGGCTGGTTTTTATGCCTAGAAAATGGCAGAGGGAAAACAGGGGGGAGCCCTCAGACTGGGAAGTCAGGCACCAGAAAGAACCATCTCTACTCAGCCCCTTCTGCCTGTGCACCTCCTTTCACGGCACCCTTCTGGGTCCGCAGGGCTCCCACAGCTCTCCTCCCAGCGGGTGGACGCTGCGGGGGGAGGAGGGCTGGGTGGTTCAGGGAACAGGGCGACTCTCTGCAGGGACCTCTTTCGCTTTTCAGTGTGATGGGAAAAAGCCTGGAGCCTACAGGCAGGGAAAAACAAGGCGACAGTGCATGGACAGGCCAGTGCCACCCTGGGGAACTGGGGGCTGACCGCTGCAGCCACCGCAGAGCTCTGTTTGGAAGCAGTTGCTCCTGCATGGCTCATTCTCCACGCTCCTGCATTGGTCTGGAGCCTGGCGAGCATAGCCAGGGCCATCAGCAGACCTACACACAGAAATTCCTACCTTCCAAGCATTTTGTAGTTAGAGAAAAGACCCCGTACCTAAAGACAACAAGAGATGAGAGGTTCTTGGGCCACCAGCACCTCTGCATCTGTCCAGCAAACAGATGGAGCTCCTCACTCTGGTTTAAATCCTCCCGGAGGGTCCACCTGGGGCTCTCTGGAGCGCTCAGCACTGGGCTTCTCCTCCTTGTTCCCAGCTCAGCAGCTGGAAGGTGATGGAGGAAACAAGTGCTGAGCTTAAGGCAGTTTAAGGAGAGGTGGGGCTGAGGTTTGCCAGGGCAGGGTGAAACCCCCTGTTCACACGCAAGCAGCTGCCTGTGTCCACGTAAAGTGCCCTCCTGGGCATGCTGCCCACCAGCAGAAAAAGAGTCGTCTTCCTGAACAGCCCTGTCTCGGTTACCGAGGTAGAGGAGGCAGCAAAAGGCACACTGAGGTCATTTACTAAATTAGGATGTGAAATGAGAGGCTGTTGCAAAAGGCGGCGTGGAGCCGGGCGTCACTGTGGGGTTTTGCCATGGGCCGGCTTCCCAAGAGGCGGCACCGGGCGGGCAGGGCCCCTGCTGGGGTGTGGGCACGGGCATGAGCGGGGCTGCGGCGGGCGAAGCTCAGATGTTTATCGGGGGAGTGGGAGGGTGCTGGGAACGGGCCTCCCTGGCAGGCAGCCTCAGAGCAGACACCGTCTCTGTCTCATGTGGCTGAAACCCGGAGGAAAGCTGGACACGGGTGAGCAGGGCGGTTGGTCCTTCCCCACAGGGAGATGGGCCAACAGCTTGTGAAGAGCCCAGAGGGAGTGAAACTGGCCCTCTGATCCCACCGCGGCAAGCCAGTCCCATCAGATCGGGCGGATGCGCGGCAGAAAATAACAAAATGCAAATCAGAGCAAGGAAAGCTCATCGCAAAAATAATGTGATGTTGCTGTTCGGGGAGAGGCAAATGGGAGACTCAGCAGTGCTGAAAGAAATGGAAACACCGTGGTGGAGTCTGCAGTGTGAGGTGACAAGGAAAAGGACGGATGTGGCTGGGACTGTGCTCACCCAACAGCGGGTGACAGTGCGGGCAGGTGATGGTCCCTCTGCCCCTGGCTGTGGGGTGACCCTGCCTGCACAAAACTGTGACAGGGAAGGTAACGAGGCTGGACAGAAGGAAAGGGAAAGCAGAGCAAGAGCACAGGAGAATCAGATGTTGCTGCAGAGGGAAAGTTTTAACCAGGGAGTTAGAATCTGTAGTTTCACTAAACAGAGCTGGGGGACGTGCCTGCCAGCACTCGCAGCACCAAAGAGATCTGGTGCTGGTGAAGAAGTGCAACCATCCCGCCATAACCCCCTCACCACTTGCTCTGCATCCTCTCGGTGTGCTCCCCTTGCGCTGGGGATGCATCCCACCAGGTCACGGATGGGGAAGTGAAAACCTGATCAGGGTCAACAGATCCTCCCCGTGACTGGTGCTGCCACCTTATGAGAGGGTGTCAGCCAAGCTGTCCCCAGCTGAGGTGTGAGTAAAGCCTTCCCGAGCTCTGGCCTCTCCCTGACCCTCTCCCAGCCAGCCGAGTGGCTCCCCTCGGTGGGACAGGAACGCCCTGTCTGACACGCACCCTGACCCAGCAGGTCCAACTGGGAGCACTGGCTGCCGCCCCTCCCTCCGCCACGCAGCACTCGGTGACGGAGCAGACGCGCGCCTGTAGTGCTCAGTGGTAACGGGAAGGCAGAGCCTGCAGGAGGGATGCGAAGCTATGCGGGGCTGTACGTATTGCCTGGTCCCTCTCTGATGCCAGAACGGGGCGCAGAACCCCATGTGATTCTGTGTCAGAGCTTCTCCTCCTGCTGAAGATGGGCCTTGTTTCCCTTCTCCTTCTGTCTCCCTTCCCTTGCTTCTGTTCCACGGCTCTTCTCTCGGCATTTCTCTCGCAGCTACGGAGCTGTGCTAATTCACACTTTGTACTGGGCTTTGGCTTTTCACCCCATTGCCAGATGCAGCACAACGCCCGTGCTCACAGGTACTCCACTGGCCTTTGTGGTTGGGCTGCTAGGAGCAGGGGTGATGGAGGAGGAGGAAGAGTGTACCAAGAGAAGCAGAGAGCACGGAGGATGGCTATGCTGCTGAAACCTCTCCAGGGTTGTTAGGACACTGTAAGACCCAGTGCAACCTCCTCTGGATCGTATGCCCTAAGACACGCTCATTCCACAGACATTTTAGGAAGCTGCTTTAGCAGATGCTTCTGCAGAAGCCTCAGAGGACTCATTATTCCCACTGCTGAGTTTGGCGTCGACGTGCTCCTGTGCCGTGCCAAGCTGAAAGGGCTACTGCCAGCCCAGGCATAGGGAGAGAAACTGGGAGGTAGCACTGGGCCCTTGCTCTGCCTGCTGCCCGACCTCCAAAGCGAGGCTGGGAAAGCAAAGGAGCATCCCAGACAAGAGCTGAAACTACTCAGAGAGGCTTAAAAGCAGTCATGAGACTCCAAAGTCTCGGCTGCTCTAAGCAGAGGTTATGGGTGACTCCGGTCCAGCCCACAAAAACCTGCGTGGGGAGCTAACCTGGGATGGGAAAAGGTTCTTTCATGTAATACTGGTCTAACAGGAGACCAGAGGTGGAAGTTTCACCCAGAAATTCAGATGAGAAATAGAACACACACTGCTCATTATAAGGGCAATTAGCTATTCAAACAATTCACTGAGGGATGTGGTGGAATCTCACCATCAGAGCTCTGAAAGCCAGCCAGGTCACGCCCCTTTCCCAGTTAAATGGGATCCAAAGCAGAGCCGAGCTGTGTGATGGAGCACCCAGGTCAGCCCAGCTGCCCTCAGACCCTGGCAAGGGCTGATGGTCCATTCAGCTGACACGGAAAAATAAAAATAATTTTAACTTGGATGGAGATAAGAGGTGAGAATTTCACATTTGAGAGCTCTGAAGTCCTCCTGCTGAGGCAGTTTATCTCCTTGCTTTCTGCAAGGCTCCTGCCACACTAAACCAACGTGCAGCTGTCCAGGGATCTCAGTCGGCAGCCAGCGCCACGTTCCCGCTGCCGCGCTCTCCGGTGGCCTCGCTCCTCCACACAGAAGAGCTGCTGCCAGCGCTGGCGGCCTCCAGCTCTGACAGGCAGGATGGGCAGACAGTGTCAGTGCCACCATCCACAGGGTCCGGCTGGGCTGGAGGTGAGCCCCGCGGGCCAGGGAGCGGGGGAGCCGGTGCCTGGGGTTTGATGGAGGGAGGTTTCCACAGCCGAGCTCCCACGGCAGTCGCGTCTCGGGGTCTGTGCAGGCGCTTTGCCGCTCACCAGACCCACTGAGCGAAAAGCTGGTCTCGCTCTCGTGCAGGTTGTTATCGTAATTGCACTTCACAGGGAGGAGGGAAATGTGCTCCTTCACAGGCACATCCATTTTAACAGATTCTGCTTCGCTGCTGAGAATAAACAACCACAAATCACAGTCTACAGGGACCCTTGGAGAACCCTTCTGGTTCAGGTATTTTTTCCACTTTGTCAAAGAGCATTTCTAAGTACCTGTGAGCCAGCCAAGAGTTACCATTTGGGGAGCACACGGCTTAGCAGAGTGAGGGGGAAAAGAATAAAAATAATCTTTATTTTCATCCTGGGAAGAATGCTCCCTAACTGCACCGTACAACGGCCTGCCACAGCGGGCAGCTGCCTGGGCGTCCCCACGTGCAGCCCTTGCAGACAATGCAGTAGCTTGGGTGGGCTTTTTCAATTTTACATCCACCTGCAAAGGTTTACAGGCTAGGAAAAAAAAATCTTTAACTGTGGAGGAGGGGAGAGCTTGCTCCCACTGTGGGATGCTGCTTCCCCAGGCAGGATCCTACCAAAGGTCCTGAATCAAGCTGTTTGCTTCCTACCCTGGGCTCCTGCTATCTCAGGGTGGGATCAGGCGATGCCAAGCTCTTTCTCAGGGGAGAGGCAGCTTCCCTGGCACTGCCCCATGGCAGGAGCCAGGGACGGGAGCTGGCTGGGCCTCTGGCTGCTGCTGGCTGGAGGTCAGAGGTGCCATGTGTCAGCTTGGTGCAGCTCGGCTCGCTGCCAGCCCCTGGCCACGGAGCTGGGCGGCTGCGTGCGCCAAGCCTGCTCACTCTGGGTCACGTCGCTGCCTCCTGAATCACCCGCATGAGACCTTCCACTGCCAGCCCGCCCGCCGGCTGTGCCTTTGCAGGCTCCTGCCCACCCTGGGTTAGGAGCAGAGGGGCCCTGCCCTGCAACCACTGCAGGTAGAGGTCACGGTGCTGGTGCCCTCAGCCAGTCCAGACGGGTGAGCACTGGCCTCTCTGGGTCTCAGGCAGCCACCGACACGAGTGACACCACTGCACATCACTGTGAGCAACAGGGCCCCAAACACCCCTGCCTCTTGACAGGCCAGCCCCAAAGACAAGGGGAACACTCTACTGCACACAGCTCACGGGGTTGGGGCATTTCACTTTCATCTTTTAATCCCGATTCCTGGGTTTAGTCACGCGCATCTTGCCCAGCTGCCTGAGTCTGGTTGGCAGTGCCCAAAATGAGCAACCACGAGTCTTCACTGCTTACTTCCAGTGCTTAAACCAACAATCCCAGAGTGCTGGAAGGATAGAACCTCCCCCCGTAGGACCAGACACTAGAGGGCCACGCAATCACACAGGCTATTAACGATAGAACTCGACTGCTAATTAATTGGCTCGTTTACACACCAAGTCCTCTCAGACCTGCACTGTTCCCAGTGCCAGGATCCGTGGATGCAACGTGAGACCGCCGGGTCTGTCCCCATACCAGTGTCCCAAGATGCAAAAGGCTCTAGGCTGATTTTCTGCAAGTTTTGCAGAAAGGTTCTCAGCTGCCTTTTGATCAAAACAGATTTTGGGGCCAGCACAGCCCTCCAGGGGAAGGCAAAAGGGGCGTAAAATAAGCCCTGGAACAATTTGGAGAGCTGTCGGTGCTCATCGTGCATCCCTGTGCTGTCCGTCCCTGAAGAGCCTTTGGAGGAGAAAGACACAAGCAGGGACATGGCTGGTGCCTCCAGGCTGACTCACGCGTGCCAGGGGGGCAAAGACCCCCCCAGCCTGAACACCGCACGGAGCACGGGACGGGAGCTGCCCGTGGCCTGCGTCAGCCGCGTTGCGTGGAGCGGGCAGACCTCAGCCGGGCTGAATCCATCGCTAACCACAGACCATTATGTAAGTCAGAGTTAACACCACTAAAAAGAGAAAATGTTTACCCGTCTCAGCAAACAGCTGGGGAGCAGGGAGGGTGGAAGAGCCAGGAGCGGAGCAGAGCAGAGCTTGGTCTCTCAGCGTGGTCTCGGCAGAGTCCGGGCTGCGTCCTTCTGTCCCCTCCTGCTGGTGGCTGTCAGCCCTCGAGTGCTGAAGTACAGAGATGTCTGGGCTGACAACTCAGTCGAAGAGAGGAACCTGTCAAGAAATGAAACGGGAGGATTGCCAGCTTGACTGGTCGCCTCAGGGAATCTTCCATTAGTGGCTTTAAAAGACACGTGTCACTTATTCTTTCCTCATCTGTCTATTTTTCTCTCTCCTCTTTTGGAAAGAGCCGAAACCTTCCTAGGCTGAAATTCCTGCACAGATCCCCTTCCTGCTCCTCAGCTTTAAAGCTTTTCTGTCCGTATGAATTCCTCCCTGCATTACACATGGAGCCTGATTTTTTTAGAACCGTGTTCACAGCTTCTTAATTAGGGGAAGAGTCATTGCGGAGAAGCAGCAAAAACAGATCCAGATCAGGGAAAGTTGGTGCCCTGGGGGTGTGCATGGGGGTGAATTCATTAGACACGAACGCCCGGGGTGCAGTGCTCTCAGAAATCCTTAGTACTGTGGGCTCAGGGGAGTCCACCCGCCCTGAACCGGGCACGCAGCCGTAAAATTACCATTACCCTTCTGGGTCTGCAAATTGCGGGGTTTTCAGCTTGAAAAGTTAATTTGAGGAGCTTATTGCTTGCAGCTCTGGTGCACAGTCCGTGTCCCCAGAACGGCCCAGCTCACACTAATCCTGGGCCATCAGGTGCCTGCCTGCGGAGAGATGTCGAGCGCCTGTCACGCTTCCTGCCCAGAACGGGCTGCAGAAAATAAAAGATGCAAGGCTGGGAGCAAAGCCTTGTGAGATCCCTGGGATGCGCAGGGAGCTGACAATCCTCAAAGCCACGTCTGCTCCCCCAGACTTGAAAGGGAGCATGTGAAGGCTGCACGAGGGACCGAGCCGCTGGTGCCGTGCGACTGACGCCGACTGCACCCTGGTGCATCTGCAGGGTGGGGAGATGCAAGCCCCCAGAAGCCCAGATGAGCAGGGTTTGTGCACACTGGTTTTGATTTCTAAAATCTGAGTCTCCCGACTCCCACTGAACTGTCCCACACCTGTGTTGTCCCAGGCCAGTCTACAGTAGGCTCCTCAGTGACCCCGGCGTGATGGACATGCAGTTGCCACTGTCAGCTGCTGCTCTCCGATTCCTTTTTCCTAGAATAAATTGCTGCCTGACCTCCAGTCAGCAAAAATCCCTGGAGCTTGGGAACTGCTTTGCCCCCTGCTAACATAGCTGCAGCTTCCACACGCTTCCTCCACGAGCTGCCTTCCCTTCACGCTGTGTGCGCACCTCGGGTTATCTGGCATTCCTGTAATTAAATGAATATCTAGTTTTTAGTTCATGCCCTCGCGCAAACTCTTTGAGGTTTGCAGTATGGGAGACATTAAATATTACTTCTTGGTTTTCTTGGCACTGAGCATCGCTCTGTGAAGCTGTGCTGTGCCTTCCCTCCCTCCCAGGGCTCAGTGAAAGCTCTCAGAAATGCTGGTGTACAGCTGGAGCCCCATTTCTCAGGGGGCTGTGAGGTGTCAGGAGGAGCAAACGTCTACAAGGGGTGAGTTCCAGCGCAGCAGGGCAGGAGGTGGCTGTAACTCCAGCATGATGCTGAGGGCAGTGCTGGGAGGGAGGGTCCTCCTGTGCCTCAAATACTCACAGTTCAGTTCTGCCCTTTGGAAAAGGAGAACCACAATGAAGATGTTATCAGGGTTATATCCCCTGCTCCATGAAGAGATGTCCCTTCTGTTTAACCTTTGTCCCTGTGGAAAAGGTTCAAATCACAAATCTGACTTCTCTTTAAATAAAAGTGTCACGTCATGGACAGAAGGGAGCGCGAGAAGTCCAGGGCAGAAGTGGGACCAGAGTTCAGGTGCACGACACCCCCCCCACACATGTGCTTTAGCCACGAGACTGGTGCCCAGCACTGGTTAAAGCACAGGGAGCTGGGTGTGCTGATCCTGCTCACAGGTGTGCGGGGCAGCCCAGCAAACGCAACCGATGCCACAGCGGGGGCTGACCACGGCAGGGTGCACTCAGAAGATAACTCATTTATCTGGTGGCAGGAGGTTTGGGTGCTACTTGGTGACTTTTAGCAAGCCACATCCCCTCCAACCACTGCAATTGCCCTGCTGTAAAACGATGATAATAATGTTTACGTACCTTGTAAAACTCCTCATCCGTGGGGATGAAAGTGTGAGCAGCAGCATTTCGCCAGCCCCTGGCCACGGCTGGAGATATTTCTCCTTTACGACTCGCATGCGCTCATTCTCGCTTTGCTTGGATTCCCAAACCATACCTTACAAGCATTAACTCCAGCCCTTGCTTACTTCTCTCCTAGACACATGGGTCTAAGAACATTTCCCCTACAGACAATTTTTTCCCCCCAAATATCTTGGAATTAGATCCAAAAAGGGTTGTGCTTTGTACCTCCAGCCTGGCTGTCTCAAGCTGCAGCCCTTTACACGGGGCTGTCGCTTTCTCAACCCAGATCTTGCAGAAGTCTGCAAGAAATCTGCAGTGTCTGTTGCAAGCAAGAGCACTGAACATCTGGAGGTGCCCAGCACTCGGCGTAACCACAGCTTCTCACAGCATTTGCTGGGTGAGCCCCCCACACTGCTCACAGGCAGTTTCAGGAGGCTCAGCGGAGAGCTCTCCCCTCTCAGCAGTGTATTTATTGCTGCTTCCAGGTGTGGGAGGGAAGGGAGGCACCTGCACCTCGTTTTGGGAGTGGGTGCTAAAAGCAGAGGCGGGGGGGTCTCACCCTAAGCAGAGCTGTGGGCTCTGTGTTGAGCAAGGAGAAGGGCTGGTGTGTATCCACACATTTTGGGGGAAGGAACGGTGAAATGTTTTTAAATGGCTCCAAGTCAATGGGGACTTTGTCAGACAGATAAAATCTAAGTGGTGCAGGCTGAGTTCTTCCTGGGCAATCAGTGATGGTGAGGTTACAAAACTTTTCGCCCAGCTTTGGGAGAGGAAAGTGTTTCCCAGAAGGTTCTCGCAGACACCCGGCAGCTGCCGCTTCCCTGCCTGGGACCCTGTGTCAAGTCACAAATGTGATGGAGCAGGAAGAGCTTGAGAGAGGTCCCAGCACACAGTCACTGAAGATGCCAAACAGCTGCCGTCCTTCTTGTGGCACTGGAGCTCAGGGGGCTGTGAGCTGGAGGGAAAGGGCTCAGAATGGAGTCGAGGGATGGGAGTCAGCCTGGTGCAGCCTGAGCTAAAGCTTCCGTGACACCAGAGGACAGGCTCACACTGCCTTCTGTGGGCGCTGGGTCAGACCTGTACGTGGGACCTGCTCCTGCCCAGGGTGACCACAGACGGCTGAGCTCTTGCTGTGTCACCCGGGCAGGGGCAGAGCATGGAAGAGATGGCACACACCCACTCTGAGTGATGGGGACCGGGTTCCCAGGTGCAGGGTTCAGGGAAAAAATGTTTCTCCCTCAAGTAAAGCTCTTCCCTCGGGCAGCACTGCCTGGGCAAGGCAGCGTGGTGATGTCCTTCACACCACACATGCAAGGCTGGCTCTCTGCTCTCTGCCAGGTCCCACCACCAGAAATACCTTCTTAATAAACTTCCCACAAGGCCAGCGGAGGACAGGGTGAAAAACAGAGCCATCAAAGCTGGAAAACCCAAACACACCAAGGCCTCGACCTTTTCACTTCAGATTAATGTGAGGGTGCCCTGGAGGGGGGTCCCCCAGCTCAGCCTGCTGCGGTTATGTTGGCTGCGTGTTCAGCAGTGCGGATCAGCGAGGCCTTTGCTGGCCCCGTGCGCTGCTCCACCAAGGCTGTGGCACCCTGGCAGCCCTGGCGGGGCCGGGACTGGGACTGGGGGTAATCTCCTGGCTCCGTGGCACTCCAGAGTTTCCCAGTGGTGCCCAGCTCTGAGGAAGCCGGGAGGTTGGATGGCGGAG
>JANHFX010013685.1:0-10706 GCA_027560015.1 Chloroceryle amazona | reverse complement strand
GAGGTACAATTCTATGGTGATTACATCATGAGTTTGCAGATTCAGAGAATTTTAATGAAATTTAAACAGTTGTCATAACATAGAATCATAGAATGGTACCCAGTGCTGGATGCACCCTTGCGTCACACAACCCCTGTTGGCTGTGGGGCTGGTGTGTGCTGGGAACAAGAGGACTTCCTGGAAGGCTCCGGCTTTCGGAGAGCAAGCTCAGGACCCGTCCACACCAAGGAGAGCACTTGGAAGATGAGTGAAGGCAGGAGGCAGCCGTACAGACCCAGCACTGCTGCGGCACCTCAGAGTCTGGATTCAGCTCATGCTGAAGCCGTTTCATCCCTATGCGTGTCTAATTCCAGGCTGTTTGTGTCTGTGGACAGCGAGTGAGTTGGGTTTTTAATGAATGTGAAATTCCCGCGCCTGCTGCAGCGCTTTGCTGGGGACCGTGTTATTTCATGTATCTAGGTCAAGCTTGTTCCTTCTTTTGTAGCGTATTTCAGGGAGCATGAAGTGCTGCCCTTCCCTGCCACCTAGTCATGCTTCAGATCCTGTCATCTCCTTTCAGTGTGATTCATTGGGTCAAAACTGTCTGTGCAGCGTTTCCTTCCCAAACAGGGGCTCCTCTCCATTCCCCAACGGGAATTTCACCCGGCACACTGAAGCTCAAACCTCGAGTCAAAGGCAGAAGCGACTCAGCAGAGACCGAACGCACCCTGGATCCCCTGCTCCGGTCAGTTCTGACACAGATGGGCTGCTCTGTCACGACGGGATGATGCTGCTGAGGAGCCAATAGATCTCAGTCCACCCCCAGCCTCTTGAACCTCTTGCTCATACCAAGGAGACCGACGGCTCGACTGGGCCCACCACTGACCGCTGCTGAGATGGAGGATTGCACGGCTGCTTGAGGCAGGAGAGACCCTGGCATGGGCTGCTGGTGGACCTTGCTGAGCATGGCTCATCTGCAGGAACGATGGAAGCGTGATAACCTTCCTCATCAACATGCTGCTCCTCGTGCCTGCTCATGCAGCTTGTTATGGGGAGGTTAAAAATAGAGCGTTGAGCTGGCTTTCAGTTTGCAGAGTAATTAAAAGAAAATGTTGGGGGTTATTCTCATTGAAAAGCATTTCCAAATGTTCCTGTGTCTGTGTCAAAAATGATAAATAATGATTGGTCTTCAAGAGACCACCAGGAAAGATGCGTGGGGCAGGTGGGGCCGTGGTGGGGCAGGTGGCTTGGCCTGGCCTTGTGAAAAGGAGCGCCCATGAGATGCTCGCCCCAGCGCCATCAGTAACACTCAGCTGCAGGGTGCTTCGTAGTGAAATCTTGGCAAAGCAAGGCAAAAATGATGCCGGGAGCTCACACGCTGCAGAGACAGGTGCCCAGGAGGGAGACAGAGGTGGGTACTACAGTGCCAGCCTCCAAGGCTGCCCTGGAGAATGACAGCTGTGACTCAGTGTCACACTGCTGGCATGTGGCTCGGGAATGGCGATGATCACCTTGCATCTTTTCTTCCAAATCCCTTAATGCATGTCCACCGAGTCTGTAGCTAGCAGCTTTTGCTGGAGTAACCAGCGGAGCTGGGGGAAAACCCCCTCCCAGGTAGACCTACCCTGCTGTCCCAGCTTGCTGGCTGGTCTCCTTCACAAGGTGTGGAAATCTCTCTCAAAGCAGGTGCTCCCACTTCCGAAAGCCACCGCAGCTCGTCATCACCACCAGCGTGGTGGCCACTGACGTGCTGCTTCAGCACAAAGGAAGCCAGCCTTTTTCTGACCTGTTTCGGGGGGGGGTCTGCAGCCCCGATTCGTGGGGCAGAGCCGGTGGGGAGAGGGTGTGGGTGACAAATCCCTTCCGAGCAGCAGCCCAAGAGGCTGCGTCCCCAGCCAGGCGTGTGGGTGGGCAGGGGCTGGAGCTGCTCTAATTGCTGCCTTGCTCTGCTGGCCCCCGGCATTGGCTCTTTAATGAGGAGAATTCGTTACGGCATTAGTGGGTTCAGCAGCTAAATGCTGGGGAGAGCGGAGCCGATTAGGGGAGACACTTTTATCCTAGGATTGCAGAGTGGCACTTTGAGACCTGTCCTGCCTAGGGACAGGGCAGGGGGGACGTGGCCAAGTCCACAAGGGTGCTGCCAGGGCTAAAACGTGGACAGGGACAGGAGGAACAACTTCTGCCCGCCAGCAGCTGTGCTGAGCTTCCTCTGATGCGGGGTGGCCATCACTTCTGAGGTCCTATTTTTACTTCTCTCAGCCTGAGCCAGTCCCAGATGTGGCTGCCCAGGGCCCGGCTCCAGGTCAGCCCTGCTGCTGGTCTGGCCTCCTGTTTGCCGCTTCCCCTGAATTTGTCCAGTGCTCCTCATCGAGCTCTCCTGCAGCATTTCAGTCTACAGCAAATGCTGCTGTTCTGAGCCTGGATCTTCAGCTTGCTCTGACAAAGAACCTTCCTTCCACCGTCCAGCAGCCCCCGCTGCTCCCATCCTTTGTACTCAAGTCAGCTTTTATTTAGAAGACATCCCTGAGAGGGGGATGCCAAGCAGGCCTGGGACTGGGGTGAGCTGCTGTGCTCTCCAGCGTCAGTGAGCTCTCTGGGATGCCATGTGACATGGCTTATTGACATGACAGAGCCACTCAATGTATCTGCCACACAAGTGCACAGATTTCTACGTTGAAAAGCCTCAGGGGAATTGGGAAAAGGGGGAAAAAAAAGAAGAACACGCATACAAAATAATTCTCTAACTTTCACATCATCTCCCTCTAGCCCTCAAGTCTCTGAGCAGCTCTGTTCTGCACTGTGGACTAATAGCTTGACATTTTTCATCCTAAAGTTGAAACAGTTTGGAGTCAGGCATCGTCAGAAATCTGTCTGAAGTAATGTGTGTCCAGCTCATCGTCTCCTCCTCTGTCATTTCGTTACGAAACACTTTCTGCTCCCGCCGCCTGCTCCGCTCTGCCAGATGCCAGCTCCAAGAGGTGCGTGTGAGGAGCTGGGTTTCACAGACTGCCTGTGCCCGTGGGGACCGCGCTCTGATCGGCAGCAGATCCCCGTCGCCTGCTCCCCGTCACGGCAATCCCGGGGTGTGTGCCTCGGCTCCGTTCTGCTCTAAACCACGGACCAAAGCTGATGCTGCTGCTTAATCATGCACGGCAGGTGAGGGTCCGGGGACCGGGCAGAACCAGGTACCAAGGCTCTCTGCTAGGCACAAGGTCTCCAAAAGTCTTCACCTCCCCATAGCAAAGCACTCCCTGTTCCGCGGGGGGCACAGAAGGGACCAGCCATGCAAGTCTGCTGGCACTCCCCTGACCCAGGGGCTCTGCCTGTGTGTGTTTACCAGGTCAGGATGTGGCTACGTGTCATGAGTCAGAGGGAACATGGCGGGGAGCCTTCGGAAGGCTTCACCAGCTGGTTCCCAGCCTAGATTCCCTGCTTACCCTGATTGCCCATAAGTAAAAGCAAGAAGCCTGCCTAGACCTCAGGGACTGTATCCTGTGAAAGCAGCAGCTTAACTGGGCATGGTTGTCTGGACTTGGCCAAGCCTGCTCTGAGTCACTCCAGAGATCACCCTAAGGTCATCTAGGATCTCATCCCAGCTCTGGGAAAACAGTCCTTGTGGGATCTGGCCACCGAGCCAACATCTCCAGACAGTGTGAACTAAACATTCTCTTTGGCAATCTTGTTTGCTAAACTCTGCAATCGCGCTGCAGCCGACGCGTTGGGAGGGCCAGGCTGTTTCTGTGTCTGGCAGCTTTTCCTGGCCGCACTGCCTCGTGTGAGGGTCCCCGTTACCTCCCCGTGCCGGGACCCAGGGCTGAGCAGCCTGACTTTGGTCAGATTTGAGGGAGGCACATCACCAGGAGCTTTTGCTGTGGCTCCGTGACATTGAGAGCAGGAATTATCCCTGAACTGCTGCTGCCGGAGGGACAGGGCTCTGGCGATGGAGCTGCACGGGCTGGGCACCGCCGTGTCCCTGCCTGGCCCCACGCTGACCTCAGCCTGGCTTTACTGGCTCCAGCTGGCCACAGACTTTGATGAGAAGGAAAAAACTGCTGCAGGTGGGAATCAAAACAGCTGCAAATGTGAGTGCAGGTGAATGCTGGTGACATATCCCCTTGTCATGAGACCTGTCGTTCAGCTGGAACTGATTTTTTCACAGAGAAAACTGGAAACTATTAAATAACTTTATTTCAGTCTTGCCAGTACAGTTAATTTCTATTTTCCAGTTTGGCCCCAGGACCTCAGATCCCCTGCCCATGCTGCTGTGCCTCATCTCCCGGCCCCGTTGCATCTCCCCAGTGCACGGTCCCCAGGGAGGACAGGGCAGTGGATGCCTGACACAGGCAGCAGCTTCACCCAGGGTGGGACCCCCGGCCAGCACCCAGACCCCTGGCAGAGGAGGGATCCAGAGCAGCGGCGGTGGGAAGGGAGAGGAAAGATCAGGACAGCTGGGTGACCTGTAGGCTCCTTGGGGACACGCCAGCCCGGCCTTGTGGGGAGCTGTCAGCACTCCACAGGGTGAGTGAGAAACCATTAGCACCAGCATGGAGCTGCTCATTCCAGACAGGATTTACCTAGCTGAGAAAATTCCCCTCTTATTAATTAAGGGAGCTGAGCGCGAGCCCCTCTGCAGCTCAGACACGCGTGGTAACTACCAGAAAACAGCCAAGATTACGAACAATCAAACGCCCCAATGGACACCACGTCAAAATTGCTCCATGGAGCTCCTCAGCGTGACTCGGCTCTGCCCGTGCCACCGCTGCTGCTCGCTGTGACACACGCACAGTGTCGGGGCTCTGCAGGACACTTGGCACCCCCAGGCCACCCCAGGAGGGAACCTGGCCCCTGGCACAGGGTCTGGGAGCCTCTGCCAGACCAGGGAGCAGAGGTGTGAAGACCATCTTGTCCTTCAGTGCCGTGACGGCGAGAGGCAGAAGTGGCTCGGGGTGGGGTTGGGCCGGGCATGAGGCTGCAGGTGACGATGCTGGGCTGCAAATGAGGAGAGTCATTTCCAGCAGGCAGCCATTCGGTGGCATCCCCAGGTCCCCGTGACATGTGCTGGAGGCAGTGACACCTTCCACGCCCTCTCCAGAAGCAGCTGCCGTGGATAACAGGCTGCTGTTCCTGGGGTGGTAAATCAGGGCCAAGGAGCTGGAGGCTGAGGGAGGAGAAGGCACCGTCAGGTTGTACTTTCTGCACGACAGACGGAATCTCACCAGGTCAGCAGTTCGGGGTGCTGGCTGTGCATGTGCTTCCCAGGAAGCATTAGCCTGTGCCGGGTAAAAGCTTCCCCACGCTGCATCAGCGCCAGGTCCTGCACCACGGAGCTGTACACCAGGCCTGTGACACCCAGGCAGGGCTGTAAAAACACCCACTCTGAGCTCATGTGCTGGCTGGGACAGGCGGTGCTAGTGACCAGTTCTCCCCAAAGCTCCTCTCTTTTGTAACAGTGGGAAAAGCACCGAGGTCGTGGGAGTTTTGGTCCAGGCTTTACATCTACCACCAGCAGCGTCAAAGCTCCTGTCACCCCAGCAGTGCTGGTGCTTCCTCAGCCCATGTCTCTACCCCAGGAGCCTCCACGAGCACCTCTGGCTCTGCTCCCCATCACGACCCCAGCACCTGCCCCACAACGCAGTTCCCAGACGGGACAGAAAAAAACTGCATTGGGGCAGAGCCCCCAACAGCAGGAACCACTTGGGGAGGTCCAGGGCGAGGGGGAGCCTCTGATGCTGCATTTCTGCGGGACCACATCGCGCTGGCAACCGAGAGCGGCCCCGGCGGTGTTTGGTCCAACCCCTTCAGCAGTTAACCCCCGGCTTCTTTTTTTGACAGCTTGTGTAGTCGCTCAGCGAAAGGGGCAGAGGAGACAGAAACAGAAAGAGAAGTTCCTGTTTGGGATTTTTTTCCCCCCAAACTTTACCCATTCTGGGCATATGGCCAGAAAGTAATAAAAATCTGTTATGTTTAGAAGCAGCTTAGAAACATAAATAACAGCAGTTCGGCGTTACAAGAGCTACAAATAAAGTCGGTTGTAAGTTTGCGAGTTTATTAACATCTGAAGGGATAACGGGAGGTTTATAACGTCTAATTGACTTAAATACAGCACACTCTAATTTGGGGATATACCATTTGCAGTCATGAGGTATAATTAAATACCTTTCAGGCGCCGTTGTTGTTTTTTCTCTATGAGCTAAAAAATAAAACAAAGTGGGTTTTTAATGAACGTAATCGCTGAATTCACGCCCATTGGTACATGGGCAGTGTGGGGAGGGGAACTGCAGCGAGCGTGGCTGGGAGGTGAAAGCCTAACACCCGTCTGCGCTCTCCGCTCCCAGCAGAAGAGGGATGGAGAGGGGCAGCTCGGGCAGCGGCGGGTGCGCGGAGCCACGCGTAAGGCCCTGAGCTGCCGCCAGCCTCAGGGGCGGCTCGAGCCAGACCAAGGCTGCGTTGCCTCTCTGCTGCTAACGGGAAAGAAAAATCTAACTTCTCCAGTCCCCGTTAGCGAGTTGCAAATGTGTCGAGGCCCTGGAAGCCCTCACAGGAGTGTGGAAAGGCAGGAGGCCACCCCCAGGGGAGGAAAAAATATAAGAATATTTGCAAGGAGGAGCAATGCCAGCCCGAGCTGAAAGAGCCCAGCCGTATGTGCCTGAGGAGAGCTCCCGTTGCTGTGACTAAACATGGAGCGGGGCTGGCACCTTGCTCTGGGACCAGAGCAGGATCCAGCCGAGCGGGGACGCTTCTGTGGAGGAAGGATGTGGAGAAGGAGGAACGTTCCCCGCTGCCTGCCAGGGGAGGCTCTGCAGGGGGGTGTTTGTCTCCACCGGAGGCACCAGCAGAGCCTGGCACCAGCTCCTGGCACGTCTGTGGGAACATGTGGAGCACAGGATGGCTGAGGGGCGTTTGTGCTGTGCCTCCTCCACCCCTGACAACGCCGCCCCAAAGCCTGCCGAGTTACTGGGCTTCAGCAGCACAGAGAGTTCTGAGTCCAGAAGGCGTCCTGCATGGAAAGATCAGAGCTCTCCCAGCTCCAGCAACACTGGAGAGGAGCAGACACACTGCAAGCACAAAGATTTTCGCCTCTGCCCAGGTTTTTTATTTAAAGCCAAATTCTTTGGAAATAAACACACATCAAAGGTTAAAACCAGGACTCCTGGCGTAGTCTCTGGGTTGTTTACCCACGCGGTCTTTGTTTCCCTGTAAACTGGTCCCTGGCATGCCAAGATGGTGAGAAGCAGAGCAGGCATCAGATACGAGGCTGCTGTGTCAGACCCACGATCCCACGCACCCCCCCAAACACCCAGCACCTGGGCAGAGCTGGAGCAGCCCCTCACTAGGAGGAGAACCTCAGGGCAGGGCTCTCCTGCACCCCAAGTCCCTGGGAATGCAGCTCCTGTCTCAAAACTCCGCCTGAAAACCAAACTTCTCCTTCTCTGGTTTGCTGTTTGTCGTCAGTACTTCCTCCCAGATCAGATGTGGCAGAGCTGGCTCCTTGCTTCCCAGGGGCACAGCAGCTGCTGGCAACTTAATGTCAACCCTCAGCCTTAAAATAATAAAAATATTTGTGTTTGACTCTAGTTTGTTTATGATTACGTTTCCATTGACTCCTTTTGCATCCCCATTCCAGTAACAGTAACAATTCTATCCCCCTGCTCTTGCCTTCACCTGGTAATTACAGTTACTTATTGCTCGCTGAAGCTGGACAGACAATGCCAGAGGCCACGGGCAGCAAAGCCTGGCGGCACAGGCTGTGTGCGTGGCACCCCCGTCCTTCCCTCCCCAGCAGTCTGCCCAAACCTTTCCCTTCTCTCAGTGCCGGTGGCTCTGCTGATGGACAGAGCAACAGGGTAGCAGGATAGGATATGCTGCCCCACCAGAAACACGGCCGGACCCCCACATCTGCAGCTCCACCCCACGGAAGATTCTGCTGCCTGCTTGGCCTGGGCAGTCGTCTTTGCCCTGAGCAGTCGGCTGCCTGCACAGCTACCCTGGCATCAGTGGCACCGAGTCCTGCCAAGGACACCCCGGCTGCCTCCCTGGCGGTGGCGTGAGCTGCCCATTTCTGCATCTCTAAATAAAAGATCTTAAAGACCTTTGTGGCATTGCTGAGGGATAGAGGTGCTCTTTTCACATGTCAGACCCTTCAGAGATGTGGCAGGACCTTTCTCCCCGCGCTGAGGTTGCGTGGACCGCTTGCCTCTCCCTCCTGGGTGTGATTTCTTGGAGCTGGGAGCGGTTTTGCCCCACGTGCAGCTCTTGTGTGGCAGAGGATGGGTTCCCAGGGAGTCTGGCAGTCCTTGAGCATGGGCATGTGCTCCTCCAGCCAGCACAACCCCCTCAGGGCCTCTGCCCACGGTGCCCCAGCGGGGAGGGATAATGAGGGAGGCGAGTCTGGTGGCGCGGGTATGACGGGGGCAAAAATGCCGACAATGCACAACGAGGTGATGACGCGGGCGGGCAGCGCAGGGCGAGCTGCAGCTGTGCCCTGCCGTATTAATCTTGCCACGTGCTTCTGTGCTTTTGCAGGCTGAAACGAGCCCCCCCGACAAGGCCCACCCTCCCTGCATCTGCCTCTAATCCTCTTCCGACACTCGTCCTCCTGCCCGCACGCAGGGACGCACATCCCGGCTCCCGAGCAGAGCAGAGCCTGCAGACAGTCGGGCTCACCTCCTGCAAGCCCAAGCCACGCTGCAAGCCAGTTTTGTTTCTGCCGTTATCTAAAACTCTGGCAATCAGAAACCGCCCCAGACATTACCTCCCTTTCACCTCCAGCTCACCAATATTTGGGTAGTGCCGGAGCCTGCAGCTCTCCCTCGCCGTGTCCCCCCGTGCCGTGACCTCTGGCTCCACCGCCCAGGACAGGGCTGGTCTGATTTTACAGAGCGGTAACTTTTGAATCAGCTGTGAACACAAAGTCAAACCCTCACGAGAGGTGAAGTGAGCACGAGGGTATTTGTTAACCCAGCTCGTCACCCCGTGGCAGATGGTCTGCACTCGGTTTGCCAGGGCTCTCACAGAGCCAACCTGCCATTTGAATTCAACTGACATTTGCCGTGGTCACTTGCAGACGAGCCTTCAGCTGCGCTTACTAACCCCGACCCTGTCAAGTGGGAGAAGCTGCAAAAGCCTCTCCTTCCTCCCAGCTTCCCTGGGGTGAAGCCCAAATGCTGAAGCCAACTCCAAGACCTTGGTTCTGGCCAGAGGTTTCCTACCAAGACACCATCCCTGAGGCAAAACCGATCTCCTGCCTCTTTGCTTCCCCGCTGCCCTTGTCCCCACCGCCCACTGCTGTAAGACGGAGGTGCAGGGGTGTTGCAAACGGGCCCAGGGGGCATTTGGGTTAAAGCAGAAAGGCAATGCTTTAATGCCAATACCTCCTGGCATGGGTTCCCAGGCCACGGGAGCATTTCCATGGGCCTAGAGGGAAGGTGGCACCACGGCTTCTGGCAGTCAAGATGTGCAGCGTTCAGGGCTTTACGAGGCTCAGAGCTCGTGCAGCTGCAGCTGCTCTCTGGGTAAACGTCTTTTCCCCTTTATGCCTGTCCCTCGGTGACAGCGTCTCGAGTTTGATCTTAAGCCTCGAAGGAGTAGCTATAATCCCATCATTTACGGAGCAACTCCTGTTATTTGAGGAACCGTGAGGTTGTCACTTATTTCCTCCTTAAAGCCTGTTGTTCTCCAGGAATCATGTGCGTGACATGGCATCAGGAGGAGAGGGGATCCCAGAGGGCAAATTCTTGGGGAACGGCAGGTTCAGAAATACTAACCACATTTCTCAGAAAGGAGGATTAATGCTGAGATCTGCGTGGCACAGGGGAACAACATGTTTAAAAGAATCCAAGAAATGCATTCAACACCGGCACTGCCTACTGCCTGTTGGCAAAGCCGCGGAGAAATTGAAACCTAACCCAGAGTCCCAGGCGGCAAGGATCCGACAGAAAACTCCCGCAGAGGCCCTGGGTGGGGGACGGCGGTTGGGGGGCATCGAGCACGGCCATGGGGTCTGCAGGAGACCCGCAGGTGCCTCAGGACCGCTGGGCTGAGCACACGGCCAGGCCCTGTGCCGGGGCAGGGCTGGCAGCCTGCCGAGGAGCCGTGGGCATCGCTGCTGCCGCCCCATCGCTCTGTGGAGCCTGGAGACAGCGTGGCTGAAGCTGATGCTGCTGAGCAGACCGCTGAGTTTCCCAGCGGGGCAGGAGCTCCCGGACTGCAAAGGGCTGATGTGACCCCCGTGTTTCCTCCTTCGCAAGCCCGACCAGCCCGAGGCAGCATCAGCCGCTTACTTCAGGGGAGTGCTTTTGATGTTTTAAACTAATCCCTTTCGAACAGGGGCTGGAGAGGGGAAGCAACACAGCCATCAGAGTGCCAGCAGACAAGCCACCCCCCTGCCCCCCAGAATATCTTCAGATGTGACAAATGTATTTGAGAGGCCAAACTCCTGGTAACTGATGACTTATAAGCAAATGCGGGAGGCAGCCTTCCTTGTACTGGCCTTCTGTAAGGCCCGGGGGGGCACACGCTGCCCCCCCAGCCTTTCACATTCGTGGCCTGGGCAGGTTCCCATCACTCTCTGTCCTCCTGGGCCGGGGTGTCCAAGGACAGGGATCACTGTCATCACGGAGCACGCAGCTCTGTGCTCCTCAGACCCCACCGTGCAGAGCCGGTCTAATCTAACAGGAGCCCATGGCACAGATTATTCCTTGGGATCCCCGTGCGGCCACGGCAGAGCC
>JANHFX010013684.1:24735-38200 GCA_027560015.1 Chloroceryle amazona | reverse complement strand
TTTCCAGGACTTTCCCCTCAGCTCAGATAGCTGCTTCTTTGAACAGCCACTCATGTTTTAGCTACTGGAAACTTCTGACCATTCTGAGAATGATTTTGTTAAAAACTCATCTAAATGACACAATGAAGTAAATTTCACTGAAAGTAGAACAAGACCAATAAATCCATTTTTTTCTGCTTATATATTCCTGCTCAACAGTTCTGGTTAGGCCTAGGTATTAACTAAACACAACCACCTTTCCTCTGGCCTCAGTGGAGCATTACTTCAGACTTATGCAAATCCTATCTTTTGAAAGTCAGGAAGTACAACTTCTGACAATAAATCTTGATAAGATACAGGAGTGTGCATCTTTGCTTGTAAAACATACAGTATAAATTGTTAATCTCATTTTAAATAAGACTTTAAATTCCTGTTTATTCTAACATAAAGTAATTCAAAACAGATGGCTTAGAAAGTAAGGTATGTGGACAGAAATAGGATTATTTTTATATAAACACAGATGTGGGGTATTCGACAAACTAAATGGACTGGCAAACTAAATGGACGTGTTTATGCAATAATATGCAAAATAACTATTTGTAAGAGTATTTGCCATTATGAATAAATACAGGACATCATCTTTGCTCTAATGTTCATGGAGGAAAATGTAGAAAGAATATAGATGAAGGTGGAATATGGAAAATGCATATTGTTTTGAGGCTCATCAGTTAACTTGATACACAAAGTAAATGAGGAGAAAGTGTAAGTTTTACATGTTAAATATTTTCAGTTCAAGACTTAGAATTTTCCAGGAAATTACTACAGATATTGGTTAGTGAGTAGGACACATGAAATTCTACTGACATCCAGAAGATATTTGCCTACTGTTACTAAATCAAAGAGAAAAATACGCCCTCAAGGAATCATATTCTGGAAATATAAAGACAAACTGTGAAAGATACATAAATGCATGTAGAAAGGGAAGGGTATATAAGGCCACTGTAGCATCAGGTGTATGGGAGGGAGACAACAGTGTAGTTGAAAGGAGGGACTGGAAAGAAAAAACTAACCACACAGTCAAAGTAAATTTGCAGATTATTAACTTGGTTCCAATATCTGTCATGAAACCTTGAGAGTACTTAATAGTGGGGTACCTTTCCTTAGTTTGAAATTTACTCAATGGGGGGGAACATTCTTTAAGTCAAAAGGATTTTCTGCATGATCTTTGTCATAACTTTTGATGCTTTGCAGCTTCCTTTTCCATAGCCCCATGCATTTTACTTACTGTGATATAGGGCTCATGTGTGGATAACCAAGATATCAGAGGGTTGGCTTTGTGGGCATGCAGACAAAAGGAGTGACAGAATGTGAACTGGCATATTCTGTAGTGAACTGGCTTTGCTGAGAAGTACTGTAGTGAGTTTTGGAGGGCAGGATTTTCATTTACATTTCATTTCATTCATCAACTTCCATCATTTCAGCAAGCTAAAGGAGCCTTAAATTTACAACTGTAAATTGTAATTATGTAAATGTAAATTATGCCCAATTTAAAACCTTAAAGTCTGCAGGAGCTTTTTAAAGTTATATCTGTATAATTAGAGAATCTGGCCCTTGGTATGGAACTGCTAATTTAATCTGCAGATCTGTGTTTTAATCGTTGACGAAAGAAAACCAATCTACACTATCTTTTTGTAGGTGTTCATCGGTATCCAAACAGTAGGATTTAAGAGTACCTGGCATTGACTATTCTGCACAAAAATAACATAGCTTTCATTGTGCCTTATGAAAAATAAACTAACAAAATGATTCTGGAGATTGAGTGTTCAAAAAATGGTCTTATTTGTATCATCTTCCTTATTGCTCTTGAGCTTTCTCTAATACACCTGCTAAAAACCGTGAGCTGGCAATCCCCATCTTTATGCTAAACAGATTTGTTTGTGGTTTCTTCACCTTGTGAAAATATCTTATGTATATGAAACTGTCTTCTGAAAAGTATACTTTTCTAAGCAAGTTCTGTGCTGAATGATTCATAATTGTAGAGTGATGGAACTGTAGTGTAACAAGTGCTTTGTCCCCACCCCAGTTCTCTTTGTCCAGCCCCTTCAACAATGGATTGTCCTTCGGCCAGCTTGGGCAGCAACCAAGAAAAGTGCTAAACATTTTGGAAGGTTTTCCTCTTCACTGAAATCTCTGAATAACTATGAATATGCTAAGCTTCTGCCTTGAGTCTGAGACCTCTCAGTCAATGGCTCTGAAGGCTGTTGATGTTGCAGGGCTTGTAAACAGCACAACATAGTCTTGAGACCTTCCAGAATTCTACATCATGCTGTGAGTCCAATTAACTCAATCCTGCAACAGTTTTGTGTGCTGCAGTAATCTTTGAAACAATATGGTATGTGCTTTCCTTCCAATTTCCAACTTGGATTGTGCTTCTTTGTATTAAACTACCTGTGCATATTACTGGCACTTTTCTCTGTGAAAAAATGCACTCAAGCACTACCCACCTTTCTGGAATGTTTCTGCTTTGCTTTAATTTTGTTTCAAAAGCTCTGTGTGAGAAAAAGGACTTGGAAAAGCTTTGAGCAGTAAGAATGCACTTGGTACTTTTTTTTTTTGGTGCTGTTTTCTCCATTTCTCTGATAACTGCAAAGTACATAAAGCATATTTCCTATCCACACATTTAAGGTGGATAGTTTCTTCTACAGAGCTGCATATTTCTGCTGAAGAGATTGAAATTAAATGCTGAATTTCACAAAGTTATAGCAGAATGCTAGAAAGATTTCTATGGACCAAGGTAATACTGTGCTACATTTGTTACTGAAGAGCTGTATTATTGTCATTCCAGTCAGGTAATCTAAATTGGTGTGCCAATTTCCCTCCTGTAAAACTAGATTAATAAATCTGTTGTCTCACCTGATCAGAACTTGTATAATTAGTCTTAAGAATTCTCTCTTATGCATTTGTAAAGCTCCTACCATAATCAATGTTAAATTGCTTCAAGTTGTATCAAAATCCAGTATAAATTAGAAAGTTTCACATGCATATTGAAAAATGCATTTTTAAGCCTTTATTACCAATGTAGTACATTTTTATTAGAATGTAGAGCTGTTCATATATGTACAAAATCAATTTTTAACAAAACCCAAGTATTCTTTGTAAAATAATTTTCAGTAAATAGCTTTTAATGAACTATTAATTGAAGTCTATGCAACCTAGAATCATAGAATCATTAGGGTTGGAAAGGACCTCTAGGATCATCGATTCCAACCTTCATCCTAACATCTCTCTATCCACTAGACCATAGCCTCAAGTGCTACATCCACTCGTTTTTTAAACACCTCCAGGGATGATGACTCCACTACCTCCCTGGGCAGCCTGTTCCCGTGACTAACCACTCAGTGAAGAATTTCTTCCTAACATCTAATCTAAACCTCCCCTGATGCAACCTGAGGCCATTTCCTCTTATTTTATCATTAGTAATTTGGGAGAAGAGACCAACATTAGCCTTGCTATAACCTCCTTTTAGGTAGCTGTAGAGAGCAATAAGCTCTCCTCTCAGTCTCCTCTTCTCTAGACTAAACAGCCCCAGTTCCCTCAGCCTCTCCTCATAAGGAAAGCTTTCCAGACCCCTCACCACCTTCATTGCCCTTCTCTGGACCCGCTCCAGCACCTGAATGTCTTTCTTGTACTGTGGTGCCCAAAACTGGACACAGTACTCAAGGTGTGGTCTCATGATTGGCGAGTACAAGGGCATGATCACTTCCCTACTCCTGCTGGTCACACTGTTTCTGATACAGGCCAGGATGCCATTTTCCTTCTTGGCCACCTGGGCACATTGCTGGCTCATGTTCAGCTGGCTGTCCACCAGCACCCCCAGGTCCCTTTCCACCATGCAGCTTTCCAGCCACTCCTCCTGAAACAAAACATAACTTTTTTTTTTTATTTTTTTATTCCAAAGGAACCCAAAAATGCCATAAAAAAGATACCGATTAGAAATTCTGCAAAGCAATATTATAAATTCAGCATGAGCTTGCCAAATGTCTCAACTGGTTTGCATCCGTAATTTTAAGTTAGCATTTTTATTCAAACCTTTCACCCCCATCTGAATAAATGTGTTAGAACAGAAATTTAACATTCTGTTGAATGTTATGATTGAAATGTATGTAGGAGTAACAGGCTTTTTCACTTTAAAATGGAATTACTAGGCATACAGTGTGTGACCTGTACATACAAAATGCTAAGGAAGAAATCATCTTGCACAATTCCCAGTCTGAAGCAAAACAAGACACATTGTAGTACAGAGATTAGCTGCATCATCGTGGCACTGCAGAAATTCAGTGGAAATTCTGACCCTGGTGTCACCAGGGTCAGTGGTGCTTTTCAGATTATCAGTCTTTACAGGAGATGACTTTCTGTGAAGGTGTCTGGTAACCAGTTCTCTTTTTCTCTCTGAGTGCATGCATGTTTGTAACCATGCTCATTCATCATCTTATCTTCATGTGAGGCTAACAAAATGACAGGGTAGTTGCTTTGTGGTGACACCTCACTAAATATGACTTTGATCTAGAGGCTGCTGGAAACAACCAAAAAAGTCTGTATTTTTGACTTTTAATTTTGGCATAAAGAGTGTATCCATTCTAGCTTTAGAATCCATTCAGTTTCAAACTAAAATTAAAATAAATATACAGTAATGTCTCCCTGTCTCCCCAAAATCTCAGAACCTAGATGCAGCAGGCACAATTAACAGGAAGAAAAATAAATTGTAATGGGTAAAAGAGGTGCAGTACTTTTCCCAAACATTTGAACAATCTCAAGAGATTGACTTCAGCTTCTTAAAATTCATTGCCCCGGATTTGGTGACCTGCATCTTGTTTTTGTGTCTCATTCACCTTTCAAAGCATGATTTTTGGTGTTTACTATTTTGTGATGAGCTGTTATAAGCAGGTCTCTGGTGCTAAACACTGTAAGCATTGCTTGATGGATTGCATTTTGTAAACCATTTCCCCCCAAAAGTGCATTGAGCTTGACTGAAGATAAGACATCAGTGTGTTGGGGTATATTTTCTCCTAAGATATATTGCTATTTAATTAAATCTTTTTCATTTCTGTCACATTTGAAATATGATCTCTCTGGTATTAAAAAGGGGAGAAGGCAGAAAGAGAGAAAGCATCTTCTTGTAATTACAGGGCATAAACCCTGTCAGAGAAAAGTTACAGATCTTTCATTAGATACTCTTTCCTTTTCTGCTTAACTATAATTTTGCATTTTTTTCTCAGAAGACAGGTTTAAATGATTCAGGAAGCACATCATGTTGAGCAAGTTCAAATGGATAAAGCATCTCAAGTAAGTTCAAGACAAGTATATAGGATTTGATATCACAGGTAGGATAAGGTAGCCAATGCATATACAATAAAGCCAAAGTATCAGTCTTGCTGGTCAGATGAAGGTCAACTATGCAACATCTGATGTCAAAGCTGCTATGTTCTGGCACCTAGCAATCAGATGTGTACTTCAGGTGGCTTTGGGCCCAGATGCGGGCTACAAAAGTATCAAAGACATCCTTGCATGCTAGTCTTGTCCAAGGCACAAAGCAATCTCCAGTAGTACCTACAGCTTGAGATTTTGTCTTCCTTGTGGTGGATGTGTCCTGAATCCTACAGTATCAGATTATTTCAGTCCTCACCTGGCTAAAGCTGGATTTCTTTCCTATCAATACATCAGCAACTTCCCAGTGCTAGAAATATAGCATAAATACGTATTTGTGTATCTATATATTTAGCTATACATACAGACATGCTTATTGCTTAAAGATATCATTGAAAGAACCATAAGTGTCATGATCACAGAATGGAAAATTTCTCCTAATCTACAATTTAGTACATGCAAGACTCTACATATTTTGAGAAGCACTTCTAAGTACTAAGAAACTTTCTGAATTTGTTGGATTTTTTTTCTCCCAGTCTGATGCCAAGACCTTGGATTGCTGGCACTTCCTGACCTGTTCTTTAAGATCGTTTCCTCTTGTTCTGTCATTTCCTGACACTCATAAAAGTGAAATTCTATGTCTAAATCAGTGATTATACATAAAAAAGGAATCATGGCCTGTCAAGAAAATGGCATTCTTTATTTTTCTTATCCCATTCTATTTATGAAAGCTTTTTTCAGCCCTATTTTACATATTGGTTTCTTTACTATATTCTATAATATTTCACACTTATTTGTTTTCAGCTGAAGATTATAAAGCAGTTTGAAAGCATATAGAAATTCATATTACCTGTTATGTAACAACTGAGACAAATGGGGTGGAAATAATTTAAGCCAAAGGCAGGGGAGAATTGCCAAGGATTTTATTCAGCAGCAGAAGGGGATTCAGAAATGCATGAGCTATTTTTGACAGAAGAATTCAGGCAATTGGTTTGAAGCATCCAGATCTGAGTGATAAATGTGTGATCCTGGCATTTTCCGTTCCTGCCCTCTCCCTTGAGTCACTCATGTGCTTCACCCCTGAAGACACTGATGTTTTCTGATCTTTCCTGGTTTGTTGATATGAGGCAGGAAGATCAAGCACCCATCCTGCAGTATGGAGGATGGTGGTAGTCAATGCAAAGTGGTTCTAGCAGAGCCAGGTGTTTCACTGTCCTTTGTGAATTAATAAAAAGGCAATACTTTTTCTCCCTTTCTATTTTCATCTAACAGCTAAGGCTATAACTATGTGTCAACAGTATCTTTGAGAGCATGTCAGCACTATTTTAAGTGATTAGTTATGAAGTAAACACAGGATCTGTGCTGGTATTGAGCCACCACACAACATGAGTGAAAAAGATGGCTCAATGCCATAAGCAGATAAAATTTCCTATAGAAAACTGGATCCTGCAAGAGAAAATAAGTATACATCGCAGATGGCTGGTTGATGAATATTCAGATTTATTCATGGATCTTAATAGTCTGAAGCAGAGATCGGGACAGTCTCCCAGTTGCATAGGTGAAAATAATGGTGAACTGGATCAGTCTGCCCCATATCCCTTGCTGTGGACAGACTGTGTGCACAGCTAGGACCCTTGAGATCACATTAAGGCTTTTATCCCATTGATTTTAATTCAGGTGATGACCTTGAAAGAAATTGAAGGACAAAATGTACAGAAACATATTTTTGAACTTTTTCCTTTATAAACACCTACCAAAAAAATATTTTTTTACTCTCAGCATGTCTTCTGTACATTCTTGCAGCTCTCAGAGTGTTCTGGCTAATAATACTGTATAAATGCAAGACTTGTTCTCTTACTGGTTTTGAAAGCATGTTATTGCTTTATCTCATTGGATTTTTTTTTATTGTCTTAATTACAGTAAATTAGAATAATCAGAGTGAAATTATATGAACCCTACAATTCCCTGTGGCCTCTATGCTCTTTTTTAGTATGATAATGAATGTTGATGTAAATCATCAATATATTACTACCTTCTATTCTTTATAGCTAACTTTCAATTTCACAGTTCTGCTCTAGATAGAATTTTGTGCATTCAGTATTAAGAAAAATATTGTGTGATATTTCAGCAGAGCAAAGAATATTAATTAAGCTCGTGGTGAGCCATAGTGTAGATAAAATTTAACAAAGGACAATTTCCTAATAATGGGTGTCTATATTAATATAAAATCAAACAGGCTTCTGTAAACCCCCTCACACTTAAGTGTATAGCTTATTACTCACAGAATGATATACCAAAATAAAATAAAACAAAATGGAGTTTGTTCAAAGTGTAATGGCCATGCAAAGGAACAAGGGTTGTAGTAGGAGATGATCTTGTTCCTTTCAGTTTCGCATTTGCTTTCTTTTTTTTTTTTTCCTTAAATTAAAAGCAGATATACAATAACACACTGTATGCAATAGTTCTTTTCAAGTTTCATCACTAGATCACTACTGTAGCTGAATGCCCTCCAGCATTATGCAACATAACTAACAATCTGTCACCTGAGATTAATTTTCTCTCTTATCCTTTCCTGAAGGAGACTAATTGTGTTTATAGTACTGTTATATTTGTAACCTTTCCTCCCTCACAGTGTCTATTGGTACACACATTTTTCTGCATGTGCATGTTACAAAACTTGTGTTGTTAATGTGTATTTTGCTACTGGAGCAGAACATGAAAGGGCATGTAGTAACTCTGTTGCTATTTGTAGAAGATGTTGAGAGAAATTATTTACCTGTTGGCATAGTTTTTTATCCATGACTTAAAGGGAGACATTTCCCAGTAAAATGCTCCTCATCATACTATAGTCAACCTTATGCCCAACAGGGAAATAAGTAACATAAAAATAATATAGAAAGGGGACAGCAATAGTCCCTTATAAAGGACTAAGAGAAGAAATGAAGGAAGATGTTTCTTTCCCCAAATCAATCTACTTCAGTGACAGTCCCTGAAACACACAGAAATGTGTCTGTATCAGAGGAACCTCAAAGGAGCCTCTCCAGCTTTGGACACTGTGAAGATAAATGATTGCAGGCAATACTCAAAGTCTTCTATGCTGGCCATTTAAACTATGGTTACTTAAGTCCAAATCAAAACAGCTTGGATGGGCAAACCTCATAGTTTATTTACAGCCTAAAAAAAATAAATTGCAAAAAGGAGATAAGATACTAGAAATTTTCCTTTTCATGCATTCTCATGACAGAACAGAAAGAAAGTAACCGAAGCATGTGAATGAATGGATCACAACTACATTTCCATGTATCTGCTGATATGTTCTGCTATTTTCCATCTAAGTAAAAAAAAAAAAAAATTAAGCTAGAAAGTAAGTGAAGTCAGTGTTTTAATCATGTATTATAGATGATTTTGAACTTATTGTTTTGGATTCATGACAAACTTCTGTTAAGCTAACTGATATATATTTTTGCTGGAAAGGTCATGAACTTCAGGTACAATCTAGATGCAAAGTAGAAAGACAGCATTAGATATGCAAGGTTAAAAATATTTTTTGCTCTACATGTTGGATAGATGTGAGAGGTGTCTCTTTGTACTATGTGAAATATTGCTGTAAATGCACACAACTGGAAGAAGAAACACCTTTCAGTTGGAAGATGGAGAATGGAAGGTGGAGTTGGTTGGAGCTGATGTCTAGAAGACTATGGGCACTAACATGGTGTTTGCAGAACCGTGAGAAACATTACAAGCCCTGCAGAGTATGGGAATAAGGAATTGTAGATGAGGTTTATGATTCTGTACATCTGCCTGGCGTGCTTAGACTTCAGATGGTAAATGTTATCATGTCAGAAGATCCAAGAAAGGTGAATGCCTAAGGTTGGTCTACTCTAAATTTAATCAGTGATTACCTGAGCCAGGATTTTGAGACATTTGTGTTAATTGCTCTCAGGGCTCTTGTCAGTCAGGATCTAATAAGGGGATGTAGAGCTGTCTTGTCCTTAAATGAGAAATCACACTATGGCAGTTCAAATCAGCTTTGGGGCCATCTAAAGAGCATATGGATACTTTATGTACTATAGCAGATGGCAATTATGATTGGCATCACTCTTGCCCTTTAAACAGCATCTAAACAACTGCTTTCCTTATTCCCTGCTCACTTGCAGAACATCTGTTTCAATAAAATACTCTGTCACTTCAGTTACAATAGCTACTTTTAACATTATAGACTATTTTCTATTAGTCAAATGGTGTTATAACCCTTAAAGAAAAGAGCTTCGAGTCATAAAGTTTTAGACATAAGGTTTAGACTACACATTAGGAAGAATGTCTTTAGTGAAAGAGTAGTCAGGTGCTGGGAGGAGGTGGAGTTACCATCCCTGGAGGTATTAAAATAATGTGCAGATGAGGCACTTCAGGACATGCTTTAGTGTTTTAGTGGGATGGTGAGGTGTGGTTGTTTTTTTATATTTTTTGTTTGTTTATTTGTTTGTTTTTGTTTTTGTTTTGTTGTTGTTGACAGTTGGATGCAGTGATATTAGAGGTTTTTCCAACTGTGACAATTATGTGATCTGTTATAAACCCACAATCCATACAACGATTAATCACTTTTTACATAAGCCTAATCTATGTAACTTTTCTCTGAGTCTTCACTTCTCACTGCCTGGAGATACATCCAAGCATGGGAAGGCTGAAAATCATCTTGTGCTCCTTACTGCCTTCTTGGCTCTTCATTTTAATGTGTGACAAGTGAGTTTAAAGAATACACTGCATTCTGGAACTCTTACTATAAAGTAGGTCTGGGCTAGTTCATGCTGACATTCAAAGAAAATATGAGCTCAAAATATTAAAAAGAATAGCATAGATACACATATGAGCAATGTGGTGTTCCAATACTGTACACGTACCTGGTTAACCACAAGTCTTGAGGAGATGAGCTGTGCAAACTTTTGCTCTGTCATGAGAGTTTAGTAATATAGCACTATGATATTAGGACCGAGTACAGACTGCCATCAATTAATGCATATGCAGAACTATTAAGGAGGGTTTTCTAGAAGCAGTAGGTTTGGAACATAAATGCTGATGTTACAGATATTTATCTGCATCTCTCCGGTAACACAATGTGATGTACCTGGATATGAATATGAAGTTCATATCTTTTCTGTCAGCTAAGCTTTTATCATACTTTTCTGCATTTAGTCATTTATATGAACTCATACTAACTTTATTCACGTAAACTTCATTCTACTATATTTTACTTATGTCTTAATTTGTTTCTGTGTTTGCTCCTCACAATGAGCTCTCTCACTGCCAGGAAGGAATTTCAGGAAAAGATGGGATGTTTTGCCCTCCTTATTACTGCATTGTCTCATGAACTCAGTTTGGAAAAAAACCCAACCAACCAACCAACCAACATAATTAAAAGCCTGTCCAGATTTGAGAAGATAGACTAGACCAGCGACTTCCTTATGGAGGTTTGCTAGTGTGGGGCTTACTTTACCTGAAAGGATATACTTTGCTGAAGGGAAAAAAAAATACTTCCATTTTGAAAGGCGCTCCACCATCTTTCCTGCCTGGATGTATAGGCTGGGCATTATATTCTGGTATGGCTTTGTCAAGAGTTGCCTCGTTCTTACAAGGATGAGAGAGATCTGATGCAGGAAGGTGTGTAAAGCACATATAAAAAACCAAACCAAAACAAAACATGTGCCAGATGTACATTTCTGCCCATAATAACCATCCAGCGAGCATGTGTGACATGGTGACAGGAGACTGTTATCCATGCTGTTTCCTGACACTTTGTTTTTGTCTCTCTTTGCTTCCAAAGCTGCCCTATGCATCCTTCAGTGTACACAATGATCACTGTTGTGAGTAATTCCGTATTGCCAGAAGCATCAGTGTTCCTGACCAATTATGTTTTATAATCTGTTTCGATCCTTAACCAACCCTGTTTTGAGATGCCCTACTGTGCAGTGTTTGTAAACCCTGAGTAGGTCTATAAGTATTGATGTCTGCTCAGCTGTAAGAATTACAAGGGTTATGTTCTTTCCTGAGCTCCTGATTTTGTCCTGTGATGGATGAAAAGAAGAATAGAATTTAAAAATAAGTTCTATTTTGCCACAGAAAACAATATGCCGTGAAGGGACATTATCAGTTCTGATTTGTGTGCTGCCAGCCTGGAGTGTGATTGATCACTAGCAAATCAAGGTATCATCCCTCTACTTGCTCAGATGCAATGCCTAAAAAAAAAAATTAGATTAAAGCAACCTTTTCCCTCAGCTTCTTCTCTACCCCCCACAGCTTTCTGCATAAGTGTTTATAATTCAGGGATATAAGTGTAAGCAGATTCAGCAACCAAACTGTGGAATAAGAAATGAAAAGATACTCTATGCCAAAAAAAAAGAGCAGCAGCATTTGTTATGGAAAACATAAAGGTTTTCCAGCCTTATTGCCACAATGGGAGTACATTCTGTTCCCTACTTTTTTTACCAAGTCTGCTCAAAAAGATGTCTGTAGAGAACAGTCAGTCATAGGATGAAGAATAACTAGTTTCTTTTTAATCAAATAATGGAATCTGCTTGCAGCAACAGATAAGAAGCTATTTTCCACAGCAGCATCTTGCAGCCGTTCTTCCAAATATGTTGATTTCTATTCCTCTGTCAAGAACGTAAAAGGAAGAGGCACTAAAATAAGGAATGTGATCTGCCCCCATGCTCACTTAACAGTGAGCTTTGTAGGTTAAACGAGAAGAGGAATGCAACCACTAGATAAAAACTGGCCATCTGTCTCCTTTTAAATAGACACCGCTCTAATTCTCAAGGAGATTAATTTAAATTTATAATTAATTAAAATTCATGTGATCAAATATGGTATGGACAAACCACATAGTGCACAGGCATCTGTGTGTTCCTGAAAACTTCACAGTTTATTAAAAAATATGTTAAGAATGTTTAGTCATTAAACTTATGTGATCACTCATCATACATGTACGTAAACAAATGGGTATATATATATATATGTCTCTGGCTGATAATTTAATAAATTCATTGGTCAATTCTAAATAAATCAGAAAGATAAGATGAGGAAGCAGAAATTGTTATTCCCAAAACATGCTGTGAGAATAAAGGGTTGGAATAGAGAAAGGTCTCAGTGAAAATGAAGGGGAGATTGCAGAGTGGTTTCTAGCTTTTTTTTTTTATGTGCACAAAAAAGTGTGCAAAAAAAGAAAGGGCTATGGTTATGAATTTATGTTTTGGCATTTACACCTTATTGGATATAAAAGTGTTGATTTACAAATTAAATTAGAACATCATTCTGAAATGAATTTAAATATTGAAATGGTTTTACATTTTAGAATCTTGCCACTGGGGGGACATCAGATCACTGTTGTTTTTGAATTTACACAATGGGGCAGATGTACTGTACAATATGTCATTAATGCTCGTTTCCAACTGCCCAGACCTGGGAGGCAGATGGAGAATATTTTGTTTTCCTCCCTCCTTGTGTATGTGAGTTTCCTTTTCCAAGAATGTCTTGCAGGCAGAGGATGATGGTCCTTGACCAGGTCATTTTCTGTACAGAAGAGGGATGAACCCTGAGTTTGCCTCTGTCAGGAACAACACTGCTTCAAGCAATGTGTTCCTGTCCCTTTGTGTTAAGTGTGGCTACTAAAACACAAATGGCTAAAAGCTGGAGTTAGTTTTACAAAAATAGGGCATATGCTCCTACAACCTTTAGACAAATTCTTCAGCCTTATCGTAAGCCTGAGGTAAATCTGAGACAGAGGTCTCTGCTTGACTGCAGGTATTTGGATAGGTATTGACCCTGGATACTCTGAAAAGGAATGGATCACACATAAGCTATTAATATTCCACCTCATGAAGCATCTTCTTCAAAGCCCTTATGAAATTGCATAACATTGGTTCACTCTACAGTTAAATCTTTATAGTCTTTAATCTTTGTGTATTTTAGGTAGAGAACCTTACAACATATTCATTATTTTAAGCTCTATCTTTGTACTGGGTTTAATCTTTCACAAATTGCTCTCAATTTTGAACATTTTTATTTATAT
>JANHFX010013684.1:10917-24459 GCA_027560015.1 Chloroceryle amazona | reverse complement strand
GTCAGTTTTTGGTTTTCTTAACAGACTAATTAATTTAATGCAAATATTTTTCCCCATTAAATTAGTGTACTTACTTTTGATCAGCTGTGGGCAATTGTAGATATTTAATAGATTCACAATTAATAAATTATCCCTCTTTAACTTCTGCATGAGTTTCAGGACTCTGAAATGTAGAAATTGATAATCCAGTCAGTGGTCTCTAGGTGAACTAAAACCTCTGTCACCCTTCCTAAACAGCCAGGTAGAGGTGTGAGAAGTCAGAATTTGTTCTTTTATGAGAGGACACTTGCTTTGCAGCAATGTCCAGGAAGGAATCCTGGGATCTGACAGCCTGATGTCAGATTGGACATCACAAAACAGAGAGTGACCACTCCATACAGTCTGAAATCTGACTTAGTCCTACATATAAAAAAAACCAAAAAGAATTCACTCAACCAGAAAGATGAAACTTAGACTTGTAAAAACATAAAACCAACTGAAGCAGATGAAAAGCAACAGTTGTAGTGAAAGTGAGAGGTGGGATGAAGTGGTCTGAGTCAAGGAAGTTTGGAAGATAGATGACGGTGTTTAAATCCTCACGTTTACCAGGTTTGTCTCCAGATGTAGACAAGGGGTAACCTGTGAATGCAGACAGTGAGGGCTTGACAGAAGTTTGACATGGAAAAAGGCCCCCATAAGCAACAACAAAAATGAAGACATGATGCTTGGAAAAGCTTTTTAACCCAGATCCCTCATTGCGCTTTCTGTTTCATGAAAATAAATGGTTAGTTTTGTGGGTAAATTTTACTTTCCATCCCCTAATATTTTTTGGTTTTATATGGTAGATGTGAACCAAACAGTGAAATACCCGGCACAGAGATGTGCAGCATTCATCCCTGTCAGACTGTGCAGTAGGATGTCTCCATAAAATGTCCTATCTTCCAGGCAGCTCTCCTTGCTCTCTTCTGCTCCATAACCTTGTTCAATTTCTCAGATCTCAATCACTGAGTGAAAAAAAGGAGAAACCTCTGGTTCCCTAGGCTACTGCAATTTTCACCAGGAGAATAGAAAAGAAAACAGATGAAAGATGGGCAGCTTAGTCTTCTTCCCCTGAACCTCAAGTGAAAACCCCCTGATGAACACTTGCTGTTATTTCCAACTTCTTAATTTGATGATTGTGTGGCAAAGCAAGTTCTGTTTTATCGTTGTCCCTTAGAAAATATGTCTTGCTTATGAATAGCAGGTACCTTTCTTCACTCCTCATGTTGATGAACAGGGATTTTATGTCTGCTGCAGCTTTCTCTCAAAGACTAGTCTTTGTCAGGCTACTCTTTCATGTCCATTTGCCTTCTTCCCAGGGCTAAATGAGTATGAGAAGGAGCTGGGAAAACAGGAGGAGAAGAAAGTGTCTCTCAGTAATCTGCCGGTGAAATTCCAACTCCCAATATGCTTACCTCTCTGCAACCAGGAAGAAAGACATCTCAAAACCTCATGTTTCTTGGATAGGATCCAGAGACAGACTTGTTGAGAGCTGTCCTTGTAGTTCTCAAAATGTTTCTTATCCTGTACTCAGCTGGGATTTTTCCTGATTCCTGACTTTCTGTGTTTCAGTGGTTAGGTATTCATTTTTTAGGAAAAGAGACAACCTTTGGGGAGCAAACTAGCTCACAGTTTATTTTGAAGGAGATCAATAACAGTACATAGAATTGGAAAGCTGTTTTTCATTAAGAATGCTGTATTATGTGCAGTTTTTCCTGGCAGAAAATATGTGAGGTTACAATCCCAGTTTCTACTCACACTCCCAGATCACTACCTTTTTGAGAAGCATTTCATAGGTGTCTGACTGTACTCTGTGGAGATACCTAGAATGTATAGTATTACTTAACAGTAAATTATGATCTGTGAGGAAAACCTATGCAAGATAAATCCTTCTGCAGTACTCCATATCAAGATGCACTCTTTTTTTGCTAAGTCATTCACAGTCAGGTAAAATTAGTTTCTTATTTCTTTAACTTTTTGTGTGTTACTACAGGCTTCTCCATGAAAAAATGTGGATTGATCATTATCCAGTTTCTAACTCTCTAAGCAGGTCTGTTTCCTCTGTTGATAAGGCAAAGATAATATTGTTTTCTTAAAGTCCTTTTTGTTTGGTTATAACCCTCTTTGAATTTTGAGTTCTTACAACCTTTGCTGTCTCAGGTAAAACTGAGAATATACTGTAGTTTTATAAAATTAGGCTGGTTTTATTCAGAAATATCCTTGTCTGTTGACATTTTAAGTCAGATCTTAATGCTCTAAGAATAACTTTTTGTCACAAACTACTGTTCTCTGAGCAGTCAAATTAATAATCTAACAGCACGTATAAATACATTTATATTATTGTATAATAATTTATTTTATACCAGATGTAACTGACCTTTTTTTTATACTTACAAAGATAGGGCTAGAAGAAGCATAGAGTGATATAAAAGAATGCAAAATCCATGAAGTTCTAAATCTAAATTTGTAATTATATTTGGCATATTACTCATTTGGTCATTAATTATGCCCAGACTGTTCTTTCTTCAGAAATACAAGTCCATGTGCTGATTTATAGCTTCTATAAGGTGGTTAATCTTTGCCTCCTGATTGCATCTTGGCCATATATTTCAAAAGTAACTGCTTTCTCCCTAGATTCCAAAGATGTTTCAGAAATTTTATTGTAAAGTCAGTATTGAAGAGTAGGGAGAAAACTTCACTATAAATCTTTTAATTATATTTTACATATTTTCTGTATTGCCAGAATGAATTATGTTATCCTGAGACCTTTAGTGTAATGAATCTTACCAGCTTTTATCTAATAAGTAAAATGATACATTATCAGCTAACTAGAAATTGCTGAAAATATTGTTCTGGAACCACATCTCACCCCACTGTTTTTTTTACCCCTCATAATAGTGGTGGCTTTAAGATTACAATTTTTGTACCAAATAGATTAAAAATATATTAATAATAAATATAATAATTGTCAATACTTCATCTAATTTATTTTGAGATGAGCTTAAACCATAAGAAAATCTAACTTATTTTGATGGGAAATAGGAGTTTTTGTTTCCTTATCTTACCCCAGTGGAAATGTGTATTGTTTCCTGTTTGTCTTTCAAGACAGACTTTGCTCTCCAAAGCTGGATTAATGGTTCTGAATATATTCTAATAAATGAGCCTTTCTGCAAGCATCACTGCACTATCTGAATCCTTCACCAATATTAATTAATTTTCCATTGTTTGTGGATTGTGCTGAGACCTCTGAAGGCTGAAAGCAAATGCTAAAATCTCCTGTCTCCACTGTCTCCCATAATGACAAATCTAGCCCTGCAGGGAACGAAGAGATCAGATGGTGAATTGGTGAGTCTTTTTATTTCTGGAGAAAGCAGGAGACTTAAAGCTGAGTTATACTAACCCTACTCCTTTGGTAATTGAAAAGAGAGAATAGTGAGCAGAATATAAGAAGGGACAGGAAATTGAAGCACACATGAAATCGGGAAAAAATGTTCAGTGGGATAAGAACATATTTGGTGGAAAAGGAGAATACTTCATTTTTTTGGTTTATGCTTGGTAACTTTGAACTTCAGTGTTGTCTCCCCTTCCTTCCACTTCAGTGCTGTTTCACCTTTTTTTGTTCATATAAATGACTAAATGCTCCTTCCTTTCCGAATCTCTGCTGATGCTTAGTGAGGAGATTCAAAGACTAAGAGACTAGAGTGTTCTTCAGCAAAGGACATGTAGCTGCTCTTCTCTTGGATTGTGTTGATGTGTTTCATGTAGCAAGCAAATGGCTGACTTGCTTTCACAGATTCATCCTCATGGACATTTAAACAGAATTTCATATTACTAGGAAAAAGTTTCTTGACCAAACTGCATTTTGTATCTTCATTTTCTAAGAAAAATTTGCCAAACTTTTCCAGCCATACTAAAGAGGATCCTAAAATTTAAGTACCCGAATACAGTCTGGTCCATTATTGCTTTTTTTGCTAGAAGAAAAGGAAAGAGGAAGCGTAACCTGAACGGATTATATGGATCCATAAGACCAGATCCACTAGGATGCATTTTTTGTATCCTAGAATGACAATATTTCTAATGCACAATATGGTCTTTCAGGAACAGATCCCTCATTTTTGTGATGGACTAGTCATGTTTTTACTACTAACTGTGATAAGAATGCAAGGAATTATCTTCAAACTTACATACTATCACCAGCTTTTGTAACTTTTTCGTTATCTTATAATTCTTTTTTTTTTTTTGCAATATGTGCCCTAAAGCTTATAGACAATGCCAGGAATTCTTCCTGATAGAGAAGCAATTCTAAACCTGGGGTTTCAGAAAAACTAAAAGTCCAGTTTAATTGGAGAACACTGTCAGTAAAATAATTATTTTTGGTGTAATCACAAAAATGTGGTCTTCATAGGTAAAATGTAACTATTAATGATGTAATGAATTTTTTTTATTTGGGCTAGTAGTAACCAAATATATTTCTCTTTAATGAGCTTAGACTCCAACTGAAAATTACACTTGTGTTGAATAGAACTAATAAGTGTGCAAAGATTGTGTTATTATTGAACAAACTTCATACACAAAAAAATGAATATATATTTATTTATTTTTCCCCAAAGAAGTATGTGCTGGACTAGCCATTACTAACTCCCAGAGCCTTTTATCAGACTTCTAGAGATAAGATTTCTTTCTGGCAGGTGAACAAAACCAGGTATTAACAGTTCATGGCACCTAGATTTATTTTTCTTAATAGTTCCTCTGTTCATGTTTAATAGATGGAAGATATATATTGTTTGAAGAGGAAAGCCAACATTAGAGGTAAATATAGTGTCATCCTATGGAATTGTTTTTCTTCAAAATGGTGTTATTACACTGGCTGACTGTGATATTTTGCCTTTGTGCTTTCTGGGGTAATTTTCTTCTCATGTCAGTTCTAATGTGTTATGATGGGTATAGAAAATATTTTAATAAGAATAGCAATAGAGCAGTGCTGGCTTTTTGTTCATTGTAACATCAGTTGTCTTGAATTCCTGACTGGCTAATTATTCCATCTCTACTAGAAAGTGGACTAAATATTATTGTACACCTTGAGAAGTTACCTCCCCATCTTCCTTAAGTCCTCCATGGTGTCCTGAGGCAACACTGTCACTTTACATCGGCTCCTTGTTTCCATGATGGGTACCAAATAATGAATCAGACTCAGACCACAAATGAGACCAAAAGACAGTTGGAAAATATGCTGTAGATTCATAGATAGCTTCTCTAAAGTCAAAGGAAAAATAGCTACTCCCATGAGCTGAATACTTTATGCTAGACCTCTCCTTTTCATCTCAGTCTTATATATTTTTTTTCTCGCTCTGGTGGAAAAAAAAAAAAGTCCTAAGCTTTAAAATTCAGAATTTATTGCTTTTTATTTTGGTGGAAAATCCAAGTAAAGCTCAGCAAATTCTCTTTCACTTCAATATTTGCAAGAGACCTATTCTTATGTCTACTTATATTAATGACATGAGTCAGGGTCCTCCTGCTCCTTATCTAGAAGCTCTTGCAGTATCTACTAAACTCTTCAAATCCTTGAAATACATTCTTTTCATCCATTGATTTTGTACCTGTCTTGCCTTTCACGTCTTAAGTGCATTAGGCTGGAAGATATATATTTATTTTTTTTAATCTCTGGCTTTGTGTAAGATTAAGCCTTGAGATTTCTATGAGTAAATTATGCCTCCCCAGTGCATAGAAGGTATATCTATGTGCACTATTGCATATGTTTGTATGAAAACTCTTTCTTGTACTTCCTCCATGGAATTGTTCCTCTAGGGAACAAACTTTCTGTTTGCTCAGCCATTCTGTTATGCTGTTCTTCTGACCAGGGGAAAAAATAAAGATGGTGTAGTTTATGCAGGGTTACAAAGTCTGTGGAGTCTCTGGGTGATGAAAGAAATCCTTGTGGAGCACATCCATGTTTATGAGGGGTAGATCAATGAAATTGTAAGGGTTTTCATAAGTTAACTTACTGAAGTTACTCATGCTTTTTTTTTTCACTTTGAAACTAAGTTTCACCACAATTCTTAAGTTGGGAGCGTACACTTCTTTTTTAGGAAGTACTTTTGGACATAATAGAATGTAATGCATGCTTGCATGCAGTAGCATTCCTGAAATAGGTTCCTATCTGAACAGCAGCATGTCAAGTCTGCTTCTTGATACTCTACCTCATGTTGGACTTCATTACTATATTTAATTGAATAAAACTTAAGAGGAACTCATTCTTTCCCTACCAAATAATCCTATATTCAGCATATGCATATACTCAAGAATACCCTAGGCCATTGTTTCCAGCAGTGTGAAGCTAGTAATGATTACCATTAGCCTCGTTAGTCCTTCCTGAGTTATTTAGTACTTCCACTTACTGAGATAAAATATCAAAATCCTTTCAGTAATTCTTGCAAAACAGAGAAGATCTGCTGTTGTTAAACCAAAATGAAATTTATTGCTAATTTCAGAAGGAATTGCTAGTCATTTCTCTTTTCTTTTCTTTCTTGAAACCAGATCCTGCGGACAACAATTACTGCTAGTGCCAGCTAGCCAGAAAAGCTTTATAGCTTGCTGCTTCCACTCTTTAGTGAGATCTTTATACTCTGCACTAACCAGCTCCTCACCTGAGATTAGTTTACTGTAATTATTTTGGTGGTACAACTGATTGCTCATCCAATTATGAAATAATCGTCCCACACTGTTTCCAAAGAGGAAATGAATTTTAAAGAGGAAAGTCCTGTTTACAGAGCAGCGGAAGTAAAGGTAGCAGGAATAATAGAAAAGACAAGGATTGGAAAGGGACAGACAGGATATGGAGAAATGAACAAAAGATTGGATGTTTGGTTTCATAGTGGTTCCTACAGTCGTGTCTACTTAGTTCTGTTTGTGTTAGTGCTGTTGTCCTGTCTGTTCACTTTTGTTTTGTAAGGATTTATTTTCTACAATTGTTTATCTTCTGCAAGTAACTCATTTGTGTGCTCACTTGAGAAACAAGGAGGGGATGAGAATGTACAGGCAGCAGAGGGGAAAGTGAAGGGTATGACTACCAACACCAGCTTAGGTCTAGGCTGTGTTGGCACTTCATGCAGTGTGACAGGAGCAGAATACTACTCTGCACAACTTCTGTGTTACTGAAGGTAAGGTCTGATTTTCCAGGAACATAGTTGTTGTAACTCGCTGTTTCCAATCTTGAGAAGAATATTCCTTTTCACACTGCAGATATGGCATATAGGAATAAAGAAACAACAAAGACCACGAAGGTCACACACACCTTCTCGCAGTACTGGTTACACAGCTGTGGACTTCAGCTAAGCTGCAAGTGGTCACCATTTGAGACTCCTGGTTCAGGAGACATTAACACAGGCTCAATAGCCCTGGCAAACTAAGAGTGCAGAAACACTGGGTCTGATGGCAATACTAATTATCAGTCTTAGTTATAAATTGTGCTCCTTCAGGAAGAATGTCTGGATCTGGAGAAGATCATTGCCAGGAAAAGTAGACCATGCCTCCCTAAGGAAACAAATTGAGGCCGTCCAGATAAGAGGAATTTCTGAGTGTCACAGGCTCTCATGGTCAAGAAAAGGATTAGAGACAGACTGTGGAGATCTCAACCAGGATAGATAGGGTCTCCCCAAGCACCTGAGTAAAGAGGTCATTGTGGGCAGCTCAAACCTGCGATGAATCTACTGAAGAAGCAAGGATCTGCTTACAATGCTGGCAGAACTGTTTTATGTGAACCTTTCTACTGTCTGACTTAATCACTCTGGCTTTCATTGCAAGGTGAATTGTCCTAAATCGTATCTTAACAAAATCTGGCTTACTGAACTGAAAACTGCTTTGTTTTTTTTGAGATAGGTAGACTGTAGAAGGAAATTCAGCTACATCAGTCTCAGAGCCCTGGATGACCTGGCATCCTGATGTGATCCAAACTGACAGGTCAGAACCAGAAACTCAAAGTTTGAACAAACATTTTACTGCTTGTTGTAATACACCTTCAGGTCTAGTTTTGCCAGTGATTCAGACCAAAGACTTGCTAAAGCATGTATGGCTCCTCTGCAGGCTGTGTATCCTTTTCATAGGAACCAATAGTATACAGCACCAGAGGGTTTCCACCTCACACCTGGGACATAGGTGAGGCATACTTCTGGATTTGGGCTCTGGGAAACACTCCTACATCCCCTTGTTTAGATATAACCAGTGCCATGAGGAACATCTCCAGCTTGAACAAAGATGCCTATTATAATGTGTGTACAGTGCACTTTGCAGTGTGAACACAAATGTTTTTCTCTGGCATGACAAGAGAGAAAACACTTCTTCATTTGAGATTTTGTGAAGGAAAGGAGCAACTTATTTCTGCCATACAAAACCTGTGGTATATCTTTTTTATACAGCAGAGTTAATGAACATACAACCCAGAATTTTGCCAGAGATTACATGGGTGAGGTAAGTTCCTAGGAGAAAAAAAATAAATCTGTTATGTTAGCATGTGTAATGCATAATGCATGTTTCCAAGCTGAATATTTTCCTCTAGCACTAAACAAAGAGGTTGCAGAAGAAAGGGCATTATTTTAATTATATGGTTTTGTAATGTCCACCAAGAAGTTATCTTGAATTGAAAGAAAAACTGTGCCAGATGCAATTTTGTTTGTTTTTGTTTTTAAACAAAAGAAATTATCTTGTTCTTCTATATGGTAATCAAATAATTCTAATGCACTTTAAAGTGTAATTCAGGGAACACACGTGCATAAGGCAGTTTTGAACTGCAAACCAGACCATGAAATAATATAGTCTTAGTAATACTGATGCCTCAGGAAAATGAGCACTTTAAAAATCTTATTTTAAAAATGAAGTCTGCATGAAAGATAAATTCAGAAGAAAAAAAAAAAAAACAAGTCCAACCAAAGCAAAGCTTGACCATCCCAATTTTAGAGTAAAGGAAACTTATAAAGAATAATAATCCATTGTTGTGTTATTGATCCAGGGCAAAATTTACATAGCTGGAGGAAGAAAGACCAATTTGGTGACCTCTTTTGAGGGAAAAGAGAAAAATCCGGTCACATGAACAGAGTGCAAAGTGAGAAATATCTCCAGTCTTTCAAGATCACCTTCACAACCTGGAGAGCTTCTGAAATTTGTTTGAAGAAGATGGCTGTGAAGGCCTGAGATAGGTACATGAGTGTGCCCATGCCTATTTGTAGTCACATTTGACTGAAAAAAAATTTTTTCTTGGTTATTGTGACAGAAATATGATGAGAAGATTGTTGCTTCTTTTAAAGACTGTCTGTTTATTGTGGCTGATGTTGACCAAGCCAAAACTCTGTGTGTGTAGTAGAGGTCCCATGGGGCACGAAGCCCCACAACAGCAGAGGTCCTATGGGAAACCTGAGACAGCCCACAGCAGAAGTGTGAAAAACAAGTTACTCTTCTGCCCTGTAATATAAATTGTTGGTGCATGTGGTGTTACAAATAACAAGAGCTGGACAGGAGAATGAAGGATAAAGTAAAGTAATTGTTCAATAACTGAACAGGTAAGCAGAAGTTGGTCAGTCTGGGGTGGAAAATGGTGGGTGAACTTTACGCACAAAGCCACTTACACTGAAGAAGTCCTACCAATCAGGAAAATGAAAATAGGAATATTTGTTGGAAAGAGGGTAGAGGGAGAGTGAGGGTGCAAGGATAACAAAAATGTGAGTCTGAAGTCAGAAAGAATAGGGAATAAGTTTTAAAATTATGTATGAATAATTATTAGAAGAGTGGATCCTTAACTGTCTGAAGTGTGGATGTCAACAGACAGCAGTGATGCTGACTTGCACATCCCAGTTCATCCAGATGCCTAAGGGTCCTCCTGCTCTACAGACATGTTGTCCAGACATAGAATTGCACCTCCATACTAATCCATCAGTGCTCAGCTATATGATTCATTAGACTTAAGGGCTGTAATTAACAGCTTTATAGTCAAGCATAATAGTCTGCATTATTATATAATTGTTATGATTGCCAAGACCATTTATTCTTTTGCTGCTCTACCAATTTCCTGATGATTTGCTCATTAATCAATAAACCACTTTATTATTTGGTGTTATTACACTGCAGCCTCTAATTTAGCTGTGGGAGTGTGGTGCCTTGGCTGCAAAGGGATGTTGGAAACCATGTTGTCTTTCATCAGCCCCTGGGGCTAAATGTGTATCTCTCTGGGTGATAAGATGTGTCACACAGCTCAATCCTCATCTGATAAGGTCCACCTATGGTACCTCCCACTTGGCTTCCACAGTCAGGGACAAGCATAATTTAATGCTTGGCAAAGTAAGACCAAGCCTTTATCTCACTGTTTAAAAGGCTTGTTCTGCTCTTAAAATGAAGATGTCTTTTTGCCACTAGTGAACTTCGGCTAATGATGCATTTGGGAGTGAATGTTAGCTGTCATGCAAGGTAACACACAAATGAAACCTCAGTCACTTCTTGTTCCTCAGGCAGCATATTGCAGCATTTCATTCAAGATCAGATGCTATATTTTTCTAGGGACTCTTGTATCAGCTGCTACAATGCTGAGTACCCTATGGACTTTCATAGTAGTGGCTAGAGAGGGAAACTTGGTTGGTGGGATGTGAAGTAATTCTGCTGTTTTTACCTGACTTTTACTCATTTCTGTTATCCAGAAGACAATCTGTTCTATCTTTACATGCTTCCTTACACTCCTTAGAGTCTCGGTTAAAATTATTTTACAAATACAAAACTTGTGTTAAATGCTACAGTCAGGCTTTTTTTTTTCTGTTTTTAAGGGCTTTTTTTTTTTAAACAAATGAGAATTAGTTTTAAACAATTTAAAGTTTTTTTTAAAGCCATCTAAAGTCTTCATTTAAAGACTTAAAATTTGTGACTTATAAATGTTGCCTGTCGTAGGCATGGCGACCTGGTTCAGGAACGGCACGGCGACTAACCCCTAGCCGTGTTGTCCATCAGCATGCAGACACCAATGTGGTGGATGGCAAATGGCGTTTATTTGTGAGTGACACAGCTTTTTATAACCCGGGTTTACAATGTCACTTCCGTTGGTTTGCATCATAACTAAGCGCTGTTGGCTATCAGGCTATCGGTAGAGGGGTCCTATCTTCCCGTACAACGCGATATCTTCCGGACGCCAGACCCTAACTACCCACATATAAAGAGAACAAAGGATGGGACAATGACAAGGAAGAGAGGTTTGGGATAATTAATTGAAGAAGAAGTAGAGCTGCATTTAATATATACTGACTACACATAATTTCCTTTCCACTAGGTGTTCTTGGGATTTGTAGTGTTAGGACCCTTAACTTGCTGCTTTGAGAATCTCCTTTCAATATTACTTATAGTGAAATTAGTAAGTAAATGTATATACAATGATGACTTCAATGCATGTTTTTGCTTTACGTTTGTGCACTTTTAATATTTTGTATGCAGTTAGGAAAAAACCCACCTCTGATTAAAAAAATCAGCACAATTAGCAGGAGTAGTTTCAGGTAAGCACATGTGAACTTGTATTCCAATTCTGCTTTAGCCTCTTCTGTTTGGATTTTGCACATGCCTTTTAAATCCATAAAGGCCAAGAAAAGAGGACCTGTGAGGTGTATGATAATAACCTGGAACTATTTTGGTTCAGATGGCAAAACGATAACCACAGTTACCAGGGTGTTTCTGTAGAGACCAAAGCATCAGGCAGAATAGATAAATGTGTCTCTGGTCTGAATGATGAATCTTTTGGTGTTGTGTGCCAACATCGCTTTTTCAAACAAAGGATTTTTTCATGTGCAATATTTAATTTTTGTTCTTGACACTCAGTTCAGTGTGGATTTACATATCACTGTCTGCCTGGTATCACATTGTACCCGAACCCCCAAAATGGGGAAATGGTCCTTGCTAGGCAGCTTGATTTTAAAATTAGTTTATATACAGAAGAAGAGTTAGTCCAGCTTTACTGTTATGTAGTTGAATTTGATTTTGCAGGCCAGCTTATCATGGAACAAAGGCTGTTTTGTCACAGAGAGTGTAAAAACTTTCATGTAATTCAGCCACAACATTGAAAATTATTACAGCCAAACTGCGTGAATCTTTTCATGAAGTTCATGGCACACCGATGGAAATATCTCACTGGGACAGGACTAAATGATAGAGAAAGAAGAATTTAAACCTTGTGTTTACATCCATATTCTATGGGGAAGAAAGTGGAAAGAACTGAACTGAGAGTACAACTATTAAGGAGACAATGATATAACAGGTGGGACAATAGTGAAGTGTGAATATGTATACATATATATATGTCTCATTCAAAGTGTCCTGGTAGTTAATTAGAGACATAGTGATTTCATTTATTAATGTTCACAACTAGATAATATGTGCAGTGTAAGGAAATCAAGAATCTCACCAGAAGTGTTATCACAAAGCTTTGTGAGCTTTTGGAAGTCTTTTCCCTATTTCTACATCAAAAAGAACATTTCTTGTGAAGTAGAAATAATAAAAAAAAAAAACTTGCTCATATTTTAAAATATTTATAAGAAAGTGCTGACTTGTCATTATCCTTCGAGTGTCTATTTTTTACTCATCTGTAAAGATAATGAAAACCTGGACTCTGTGTAACAAGAACAGCTCATTTGACATTATTTGTATAGTGTGCATTTGGTTTCTTCTTTTTGAAAATTCTTAACACAATTTTTGGTAACAAAGGGAGGTATTCTATGAGATTCACAATGTTATTTGCTTCTACTGGAATGGGGACCAAGTATATATCGTAGAGATATTTTCTTTTTATTTCTGCATAATTACTAAATCATATATTAAACCTTCTTCTTTTCAACACAGCAGAAACAATATAAAATAATATATAAATATAAAAATAAACTCTAACTTCAAGAAAGGGATTTTTAATTCTTGTTCCATACTTTTACTTAACTAAAACACACATGCTATAAAATTCAGAGCTTGACCTACCTACTGACAACCAACAAAATACTTCGACCTCTGCGTGACCTAGTTCTGATCTGCTATCAGCCTTAGGCAGCTTCCTTGTTTGTAGCTCCCTTAAATATGTAAAACAGAATAAATTGTTTCTTTCAGTGGATCTGAATATCCAAAAATACCCAGTAACTTTGGTAAACTCACTTTATCTTTAGTTAGACTCATTTTAGGACAGCCTTGTTGCATAACAGTATTTGGAGCAAAAAGCTTGAACTACCCCAAATGGGAGATGAGAGGTAGATGCTGGATGACTGGGATGGCAACAGACCTGCATCAATCATCATATCAAACCTGAGGCTAATTTGTAGGCTGAGCAAGTTGTCTGTGCTGACTTAGCATAGGTAAGATTAATATACTGCTTCATATCCCCAGGACAGATAGCTCTTCACCTTTCCTCTCATTTTAATCTATTTTTGTAATCCTTTTGATCTTTCTTGACATTTTTCTCCTTTCCTTTCCTTTCCTTTCCTTTCCTTTCCTTTCCTTTCCTTTCCTTTCCTTTCCTTTCCTTTCCTT
>JANHFX010013684.1:0-10817 GCA_027560015.1 Chloroceryle amazona | reverse complement strand
TCTCCTCTCCTCTCCTCTCCTCTCCCCTTTCCCCTTCTTTTCCCTTTTCTCTCTTCCTCTCCTCTCTTCCTTTCCTCTCTTCCTTCTTCCCTCCCCCATCCCCCATTATTGGTAGAGCTGTTGTATCCCACTCTTTTTCCACCTTTAGTTCAAGAGAGGTTGACATTCACCTCTTTCTGGTGGCTTTACAGTATCTCATACAGCTCTTCAGACCTGTTGCTGAGCAAGCAATCACTACAGCACATCAGAAGGAGATTCAGCCCTCTGCTGCTCTTAAGAAAACAGATTAAATGTATGAATCATTCCTTCCACTCTTCTCTCATTCTTTGCTCCAATCTAGAGAATCCTTTATATCTATGTTTTGAAATCTCTACCTAGGAGCCACTGGACCAATGCTGAAAACAATGAAGTTTTGCTACTTTGGGCTAGTTAGCATTTTGTCCATAGTTACAGGAAGTTAAATTTGAATGACTTTTAGCTGAATGTTATTAGTTGGGAAGACTTGTATCATCCAGATTGAATTTGGGGTGGCGGGAGTTCAAGATAATTGGGTCATAAGATCTGAAGTACAGAAAAGCTGGGAGGAAGAGAGATCACCCCTGAGTTGTAAAGGTCAGAGAAGTATTAAGTCCAAGGTTGACCAACTTTGGAGATGAGCTAGATGCCTGAATCTCTTAGCAGAATGCCTGGATTTCATCTCTCCTTCCTCTCACTGAATGAATATGGATTTACTGCTACAGAGTGGATCAATCCCCAAATCTACTGTTATATGACTAAGGCATGAACAAATACTGTGGGACTTACAGTCAGCTCCTCTCCATATACTGCTGATTTCAATGGGAGAAATATTGGCTGAGTGGGATCTGATTTAAAGAACCAACTTGATAGCTGAAATCAGTTAAAAAACTTACATAGCTTACATCTGCTGTATTTAGTCAATATGCAACATGGTTGTGTATCCCATACTATGACAGTTATTTGAATTCATCTTTCTTTGTAAAACCCTGATTTCTATTTCTATACTGATTTAAAAGGACCCTGGATGGCTAGATCAAACTAATTCATAATTTCTGGAAATTTCCAGCATGATGAACTTTGGTCCAGTTCCTAAAGAAAGCAGCAGGTTTTAAAGTGCCCTTTAGAGGATAAAGCTTTGCTGACCACCTTAACAACCTATCACAACCTGGACCGGCTGTAAGTCAGTAAATCCAGGTAGCTGGGTTCTCTTCAGGGTTCTTGTGTGGGTGTGATGACAGACCTATGTTACCAGAACAGTACTGGCATGAAAAGAGAAGTTGTTCAGGTCTCCTATCCAAACCTAATGTATTTTGTTTCCTCTTTTTTTGTTTTTCCCTTCTTTATTTATTACTTCAGGTTGTTCCTGTCATACAGCAGCAGAGATGTTGAACTTTCTTTGGACAATAGTGGATTCAAAGATAATAGTGGGAAAATGAAGGGAAACAGACCTCTACCCTCAAAGTGAGAACTGACTGCTGCTTCTGCTAACAGAGCTGACTGGCTACTCAGCAAAAACTTGTTATGACTTGCAAGAACTCATTGACAGTGATATTTGTTACCCAGCCCGCAGCTCTTGTGAGGCATCCTTTCTTGGCCTGGAAAACCTTTCCTCCAGCAGATGGCATTCATAGCTCATTTCTCCTCGATATGTATCAAATACACACTGAGGATGCCTTTGCGTAGTAAAGGCTCTCTTGGTTCTGATCAGTGTGCACGACTTTCTATTTCAGCTCTATACAAAAAAGGATAATCCAAGTACTAGTTTATTATAAAATAAAAATATATAAAATAATAAAGGAAAAAATGGTTATGAATGGCAACTACTGTAAAAAAAATGGGTTTTTTATCTCAAAGCCTTGGGCTGCTATCAATTATTTTCTATCTATTATGATGCCTGCCAAGTGGATTTCCAGGTCACAACACAGAAATGTATGTGTGCTACTATGAAATAATTTTATGAAATAAAACTAACTTGCCATTTTTTTCATCTTTCTCTAAGCTAGGGATCCCCTACTGAGTCTTTCTTTATATAACACATGAAGTCCCAAGAAAATGCATTGTCTTTGAAAAGATGGGCTATTAATCACAACAAATAATAATGAAAGTCATGGATTATGGTACATTTGCTCTTTTTACCCTGATAGATAATGACAAAGTCTCTTCTGAGATTCCATCAAGGCCTACTGTGTTGTATTTCTTTCAATAGGCTTCATGCTGACAGGATTGTACATACTAATTAAGGTCTTGCAATACACAAAGTGAGTAATGCTACTTCCATAGAACTTTGTTTTTCTATTCCAAGGACTCCATAAATTTAAAACAAAAGGCCAATCAGTGGCTACAACTTGTGTTATATGTGAAACTGTGTATTAAATAATCTTCCTAAAATATTTTCTGCCATTTGTTTCTATTACCTTCTAATGAATATTAATTCAGCCTCCTAGTTTTGTGAGGAAAATAACCCACTTATCATGAACATAATTCATGCACATAGAGAAGCAAAAGCTGAGAACCCTGTCACATCCAAATTAAAACACCAGAAAGAATAATTTAAGCAGAATAGGTACTGCACCAAGTGAATATAGAGTGAGGGAAAAATTACCCTGAGCTTTAATCCATCTACAATTTGCTGCACTTTATTTAAAGATATGAGTGTGGGCAAAGTATGTCGTTAATTACAAATGTTCTTATCTATGTCCTCTCAAAGTGTTTCAGTGTTTTTGAATACTGGGCAAAAGAAGTTCCCAGGAATGTTTGCATGAAGGACTAATGCAGCTAGGGAAAGATGCAGTGGTATTGCAGAACATGGGCCTTTGGTGAAAGTAACAGCTGATTAAGGAAACTACTAATGTAATATAGGGACTTGTCATTGTCCAATATTGTTTCAAATCTATCCCTCTTTGGTAGTGCCTGAGAACTATTGGCAGCTGCTGGCTATTCATGAGGACTCTGTGAATAGAATTGGCCTTAATTAAGTTTTTGATGTAGATGTCAGGGTTTCAGAGAGCAGCAAAACAACTGTCAGTGGCCAGCAATTTTCTGGCAGAAGCGTCAGAAAAAAGGGAAGACCTGGGGAGTTAGAAGCTAGGCTGCTTCTCTTATGCTTGAAGGAGCTGGATGACATTCATTTGTGTATCATGCCTTCTTCATCTCACTGGGGAAAAGTGATTTTATATTTCTTTGCTTCAGTTCCTGACTTACAGCTTGCCCATATTCATGCCTCTTTGCTTGAAAAGAAGTTGCTGTTTTTTCTGGTCCAAGCCACTGAAACATACAATGATTATGTCTAGATGACAGACTTTTCCAGGTAAGGAGGAAATTGCAAGGGTGGTTATTATCCTTAAAAAAAAAAAAAAAAAAAAAAAAAAAAAAGAGAGAACACCTTAATTTACATCACCAGCATCACTTTGGAAAACTAAAAACAGCTGCCTATGTTCTTGAAAAGGCGGGATCAGATTATTTTACAGCAGTTTTTATTTACCATTTTCACTTGATATTGAATACAGTTAGAGGGTAACATAAAATGTTTGGAGACTGGAAGGAAAATTTCAGTGATTGTCCAGTGTTCAGATAACATAGGGTTAAATTTCAACAGAAGCCAGGATAGGGAGGGGGACAGAGGACTGAGGTTGAAGTGGCCCCATGGCTGGCTCTAAACTACAACAGTGATTTAGTGCTGGCCCCGAAGTCATAACAGCTTTCAGCCAAATAATTCACCTGTCTTTTTGTATCATATTTTGTCATACAAAAATGTAAAAGTGCACCGAGTGTTGTTGTAGCTGGAATTACACACAGAGTAGTTTTCTATATGTTGTGATCTGTACTCATCTTTAAGGCCTACTGGAATCCTAACAGATCCTGGTAGAGATTGTCCAAGGTCAGAGTCATTTAACTGGTGAATATTCAGAATTTTGCTATTAACTTTAATACATGCGATATATTTCTTATTTATCTTTTTTCTTTTCCTGCTGGTGATAAGGAAGGTAACTACACACTACAAAATCCTAGCTTAGCTGGCAGGATGAGAATTGCTTTCATGACAAACTGGATGAAAAATAGACTATCAAAATCAGACATCTCATTTGTACCCTTTCTGTCACAGTTTCTGAGCTACTTAAGAGAAGTTTTTGCAGCTGCTTTAGCATGTTCGCTATCCAGGATGGAACAAAGAATAGTCTAAGCCTGATGAAATACTTTCAGAAGGAAGTCAGAGCTGCATTTTCTCACATGCCTGTGTTATGTTGTACCAATTACAGATTTAAATTTCCTGCACTTATTTTCTATTTGTTGTGCATATGGAATATATTTGATTCTATCTGTCATGTATATGGAATATGTTTGATTCATATGATAACTTTGGAAATTGTCTATCTTAGTGATATTCAATATTCCAAGAAAGGTATTTGAGGAAGGCTGTCAAATGCTATTTGGTGCTCACTATCCCTGAAGATGCAAGGAGACAGCTGTCTTATGCAGTTCTACCATACTCTTTGGGGTGAATAACTGGCCTACTTGCGATCTTTATATACTCTGGTCTTTTTCTCTCTTAGCTTTCCATCTACCTCTTCCTCTTTTCCATGTGACTTGCTTTACAGAAGACTTTTTCACTACAAAAACAGAGGCACCTTTGCAGTTGCTGCACTAGTTGCAAAGCCCTTGTTAGACTATTCTGACAATGACTTGAAGCTGGTACAGCTTGGAGAAATTTCTTTTCTCTTTTCTAAACAGCTTTTTAGGGTGAGTAAAGTGGCACAGAAACTGCTTTTTGCTGTGTCTGCTGCTGATGTATTGCTTTTTGTGGCTTTTCTGTTTTGCAGCAGTGCATTTGCAGTCTGCACTTCTGATTTCTTTCCCGTGTCCCTCACAATGACTCTAGTTTCTAATTTGGAAACCTCTTTTTCACAAATAGTAATTATGAGGGTACGTATTTCTTCCCTAGACAGCAAAAAGGTTTTCTAGGTCATGTTTTTTGGAATTAGCCTCTGCAAGAAGTGGCTGAGGACCACTTTTCTTTGAAAGAATCTTCAGTGACTCAGAGTGTGAGTCTGGGGGGGCGGACAGGGATCCTCATATCCAGCTGCTCCCTGTCTCCAAGCTTGGTACTGCAGCTGTGGGAATGTGCCCTGGACAGGCCAGGCTGCCTGACCTTCTGGCAGTACTGCCCCTTCATCTTGTGTATACTTGGGTCAAACTGAGCACTGAATTTGTATTTCACTCTCCCCATGCTTAATATTTTAACAAACAGTGACATTTTCCCAATTATAATAATGGCACACATTTGCCTTTTAAAGCTTCAAAGGACTAGAAAACTGGATTCAGACTTATACCATGCATGTGCTTTTAAGGATTTTTTTTCTAGTGAAAGGACAAGCTAGTAAAAAATGTTGAAGTAAAGTTGATGTTGCATTGCAGAGTTCTGAGTATGTGAAACAAGATTTGAGATGAAAATGGTTTTGTGATGGTAAGTGAAAAAATCTTGTTGCAAACACAATGATCTTGTAAATAGGTTGCCTAGGCACCTAGAGACATTTAGAATGGCATATTACTTTTTGTTTTGTTTTGACCTTTTAATAATATCTTCTGTAGTCTGTTCATACAATACAGAAAAAAAAAAAAAAGTTGAAAACCTTGTTTTTCCTGTCATGTAATTCTTACTGTTTTTCTAAACAAATACTGGTCATACCAATTGTAGTCAGTGATGTATAAATAGATTTTCCTCTATATCAATATAATATTTCTGTGAATTATGCCATTATATTAATTTGAATTTTTATTCACTCTCTTCTTTTTTTTTTTTTTTGAAATGCTTTGAATCTGATTAAATAATAGGAGTAATAATACGAATAGTAATTATATATTTTCTAGGATAGATGAATTATCTAAGAATTGTGCATTAGCCATGGCACTTATTGTATTTGAGGTTTAGAAAGGAAAATGGAGACTTGCAATTATTAGTTAAATTATTTATGTGGTTATAAATAAATTAACCAATAAAATATCTGCTCATTGGAGCAGTGGAGGATAGAAGAATTTCAGAAGAAAAATGGATCTGTCATAGACAATTGGATGTTAGTAACCAATTTCAGCTTACACAACTGTGTTGAATGGCTGTCTGGTTTACTGTATCTGAGCTTTGGGAACTCACCAGATAATTGAACAATGCATTGAACTTCTGTAATTTTTAATTGCTGGCTAAGACATGTATGTAAAACCACAGCTTCCCCTGCAAATCCATCTAACTGAAACCTATTTCTGGGAAAATGAAAATCTCCTGTGGGTATTTTTGTGGCAAATGTTCTGCTGTGAATGGCTTTCTGTCAGTGGCTTCTTAAAAATTGATTTACAAATCTACGTAGAAGCAGTTGAGAATAATACAGGAAACTGACCCACAAGCAGACCATTTCTGCAAATATTCTGGTACAGACTGAAGTCTAAGCATTGAAAAAATGATGCTTATCCTCTAGTCTTCTCTGTGGAATATTAGTAGAGTAATTTGCAGACACTAGCAGATACCAGTTTTAATTTGAACTAAGCCACCTTTAAGTGGGGAGGTAAAAAAATCCATACCAATGTTGATTTACTACCTTGGGGTAAACACTAGTGAATGAAAAAGTGCTGAGAAGATGGTAAATTCTGGGAAAATAGCAGCTGCTTAGAAATTTATGAATCTGTGGGTAAGGAAGACCACCTCAATGAGTTAAAGGAGTTAGCTGATCTTCCTGTTATTCACAGAATCATCGAATCATAGAATCTCACGTTGGAAGGGACCTCAAGGGTCACCTAGTCTAACCATTTAAGGTAAATTATATATGAGTCTTAAAACTCTCCGTGTAGGGGAATACACCACTTCCCTTGAGAGATTATTCCAAGGTCTAGTTGTTCTCATGGTGAAATTTTTTTTTCTGGAGTCCAGTTGGAATCTCCCCAGAAGTAAGCTCTACCCCTTCGCCCTTGTCATTTCCATGGGGCTCCTTGTAAAAAGGGAGTCTTCTTGGTAGCCACCTTTTATGTACTGGTACATAGTAATAAGGTCTCCACTAAGCCTTCTCTTCTCAAGGCTGAACGAACCAAGTTTTCTCTGCCTTTCTTGATATGGCAGGTTTTCCGGCCCTCTGATCATCCTCATGGCCCTTCTCTGGACCCTTTCCAGCCTGTCCGCATCTTTTTTATATAACAGGGATCAAAACTGAACACAGTGCTCAAGGTATGGTCTGACCAGTGCTGAGTGGAGAGGGATAATGATTTCTTCTAATGCTGGTAATGTCCTTGTTATTGCAACCCACCATCAGGTTGGCTTTCTTTGCTGCTGCAGCACACTGTTCACTCATGTTGAGCTTGTTGTCCACCAAGACTCAGGGCTGCTCTCCAGCCAGGTGGATTGCAGTCTGAGCTGCCTTCCTGGGTTATGCATTCCCAGGTGCAATACCCTACACTTGTCTCTGTTGAACTTCATCAGTTTCCTGCTAGCTCTCTCCGCCAGCCTGTCCAGATCTTCCTGAAGGGTGCCTTCTGGAGTATCAACTTCACCAATCATTTTGGTAATTTTGCAAAATTCATCAGGGTGCTCTTGATCCCAACATCCAAATCATTTATGAAGATATTAAACAGCACTGGGCCCAATATTGATCCCTGGGGGACCCCACTTGTGACACGTTGCCAGCTTGAGATAGAACTACTGAATATCATCCTATGGGTATGGCCTGTCAGCCAGTTCCCCATCCACCTCACAGACCACTCATCTAGGTTGTAACCTGCCAGTTTCTCTAGGAGGAAGCTGTGGGGGACCATGTCAAAAGCCCTGGAGAAGTTCAGGTAGACAATGTCAACCGCTCGCCCTGCATCAACCAAGTGGGTTACTTTGTCATAGAAGGTGATTACGTTTGTCAGGCACAATTTGCTGCTGGTGAATCCATGTTGGCTTTTCCCAATCACATGTCTCAGTTTACTTGTGATAGTCTCCAGGAAGATTTGCTCCATAACTTTCCCAGGGATTGAAGTGAGGCTAATGGGTTTATAGCTACCTTGGTCCTCCTTGGAACCCTTCTTGTAGATGTGGGTGACATTAGCCTTCTTCCAGTCTTCAGGCATGTCTCCCAATCTCCATGACTTCTGAAAGATCATGGAGAGTGGCCTCACGATGACTTTGGCCATCTCTTTTAATACCCTCGGGTGGATGGCATCTAGACCCATTGATTTGTATGGGTCAAGCTCCTGTAACAGTCAACACAGCAACTCTTCCTTCACTGATGGTGGGTCTCTGTCTGCATCAATCTGGATGCCAAAAGTTAATTCAAGGGCTCACATTCCTCTCATGACAATGAAAGTCAGTATCAAGCTTGTTCTCCTTTTTCTACTGTAGTCACTGATTTTCTTCTGTTCTCTCCATTTTTCTATTTCCTTTCTCTTCATTTTCCCCTATTTGGGTCTACATTTTTAGTTTCATCCTCTCAGAAATGCTCTTTCCTCAGAGCCCACTGATATCTTACTTCTGTAGGAAGTACATTCTTGTAAAGAAAAGAAACAAATAAAAAAATCCAAGTATGTTAAATGAAAGAAATAAATTTTAGGCAGGTTTCTGATGAATTTTAGATACACTTCAAAAGTTCTTAAATTTTCTGTTTTGTTTTGTTTTGTTTTTTTACCCCCCAACTAATTTTTTTTTTTTCCTTACATTGTTTGTGCTTACCTTGCGTAGATAGCTGGGAATGAACAATGAAATCTATGGTGCTAAGGATAAATGTAGCTGAACCATTCATAAAAGGGATTGCAGTCATAGTTAACTATGTTTTCTGGTTTAATGCTACTAGGCCTGATGCTTCAGAGGCTGTGATGCTGTTTTCCTTCCACGGTGTGTGCGCTGTTCAACATTCCCTTCAGCATTTGTCAGTAGTCAGACAAGATACATCTGAAGCATGCTGCCTTCTACATATCAAGGTGTAAATTTCATGAGTATTAGACCTTAAATGTGTCCATGTTAAATAATGTCCCTTAATGTATGTATGAATAATAATTAGAGAACAAACAAGCCATGAATTATGAGATTCTCTGTTAAAGTCATAATGTAGTCTTTTCCTGGGCTGTTCTTGTTGCCATCAGATTTAACTGCAAATTTACACAGTGATACCACTACATTTTCTGCTTTGTAAATCTTGCTAATGGGTAATGGGGATTGTCAACTCCTGAGAAGTCACAAGAGCTAAATTTAGGGCCCAACAAATTAGTGTAAACAGATATACATCAGTGAAAACACTTGCTGAGTGTGTATTCTATTCCCACTGATATAAAGATGGTATCACTCAGAAGATTTTTCTTTCAAAATTCAGTATCTGGTCCAGAAGCAAGAGAAAAATAAACTATTATATCAGTATATTTTAATCACAAACCCCCTTGCAATAACAACGGTGTGTTGGCATTTGGTTAATTGAGTTGGTCTGTATTAATGAAGACTAAATAGGTGAGATTCCTCTGTTATGAGCACATTAAAAAAAATAGAAATAAAAATCGAATCCTGGAACCTGACCTCACTGTCTAAAGTACATTAATAGGTGAAACACTCTGAAAAAAAATCTCAGTGAGCAGGTGCAACTTAAATAAGAGCCTCAAGCAAGATACAGCTTTGTTTCCCCTTGCTGCTAGATTATTTTGTGTTAGTATCTGTTTCTTTCTTTCACTACTGCATGCTACAAAAACAACAAGCAAGATTTAGGTACCACAGCAAGTCACACCAGCTAATGGTATTTATTGTAATTTAAGAAATATTTATATAAAAACTATCTCAAAACATTCATACAAGAAAAAAAAATATGTCCTTGAGAGAAACAGGCAAAGATTAAGTTTTCATTGCTTGCCTAAATTGTATATACAGAAACTAAGAGCACCTGATTGTTGCTTAGCAAGTTTGAAAACATAGCAGTTAGATACTTCTGCACATGCTTAGAGAACCAAATTTAGGCAGACATTCATTAGAGGCATTTGTCCATGCTCTTTCCAGTTGAGCTTTCTGCATTCATGGTTGATAAACTGCTAACATGTGTTGGCATTTATTACAATTGTTTTTCAACCTCTTGTTCAGATAGGAAAAGGTAGTTCAAAATGATGGTATTAGCTGCTCATTGAAGCCTGACAGAACCTCTCAAAATAAATACTAAGCTATTTCTTCTGTGAAGGTAAATTTATTTTCCTTTTTAATTGTAATAATATTTAAACATCTCTACTTAGATTTTCATAAAAACCTTGAGAATGCAATGGTAGATTAAATGGAACAAACTATAAGAAGAGGAAAAAAGTGTTTTCCAAAGGTTTTATGATTCTTATATCCTGGTAGTAATCCATATATCCTTATATCCATAAGAGACTTATTCTAGTTTTATAGTCTGTCTCTGCTAATGATGGAATTAAATATCTTATGGAAACTTTATAAAATTATAATGTGCAGGCATTCTAGGATTCACCACCCTTTTTAAAAATCCCTTCCTAGAGTCTTCATTGAACAGTAGACTTATGTAACAGTATGTTTCTTCTGAAACTTTAGTGGAATGAAAGCAAAGGTCAGATACAACCCTCTCTTGGAGATGAGAATTTAAAACATTTTTCATAGAATCATAGAAATGCCTGGGTTGGAAGGGACCTCTAGAGGTCACCTAGTCCAACCCCCCTGCTGAGAGCACGGACATCTTCAACTACAGCAGGTTGCTCAGAGCCTCTTAAAAGCATTGCCCTTCATCCTTTCACTCCAGGCCTTTGTAAACAGGCCCTCTCCAGTCTTTTTATAATCTCCCTTCAGGTACTGGAAGGTGGCT
>JANHFX010013683.1:0-24975 GCA_027560015.1 Chloroceryle amazona | reverse complement strand
CCGGGAGTCCCGCAAGCTGCCCCGGGCAGCACCGGGACACGCAGCCCTTTTGTTCGGGGCATCTGAGGAAGGCCGGAGAAAAGACGGTTTCTAATCCCAGCTGTACTCTCTCGTGGCCTTGTGATGCTCAGCCTGGAAGACAGTCGCTCCTTAAGAAAGGCTTTATCCCCCTCTTCCTGGAAACGCTTCTTGAAATGTCAAGGTTGAGGCACCGCATCTGTTGTTCCAAAGGCTTGCCAGAGGTACCCTCATTTCAGTGCTGCCAGGCGCCTCAGACGCAGCGAGGGGTACCACGCCTGCTCCAAGTGCCATTGGCTTCACCCCTTTTAATCCCAGCTGTACGAGGAGTTCAGGTGTCTGCCTTCCCCAAGTGTCTTCTCCTTCCACCAGGGAGAGACTATCACTGTTCCTGTCCCGAGTACCACTCAGAGGACTCTGTCTCACTTTCATCCCCTTCAAGGCTGTAGGTACCACAAAGTTCTTTACACACTCTTGCCAGACAACAAATAAGGCTGCACCCCTGCCCAGTCTAGTTAATCACAAGTTCCCTCTCCAGGCAGCAGAAGGTTAACACACCCCCTTGACTCTTATTGCAGAAGGAAAGGAGTACACGTTCCTGAGCCCCTGAATATGGAGAGCTGATGCACACACCAAATGTGGCTCTTGTTTCATCATTCTTTCAGAATCAGGATTAGTTTGCTTTCTTTTTGGGTAATTTAACATGTCAAACACAAGCTACTAAGAACAAAAGTTTCCCCAAAGGAACTTCCTCTTTCCCATCTTCTTCATGTGCCACAGACTGAGTGACCTACTAACTACTAAGCACACGCTTTGCCCCAGATCCAGACGCAGGGGGATCTGGTGACTGGAGTGTGAACCAGCGCTCCCAAGTTTTCTTCTGCAAATAGTGTCTGTTACAAAGATAACAGCACATCCTGCTTTACACTCGTGTCTCTGTTTTCAGAGACAGTGTTATGCGTTATTCTGCAGAGGATATTTTGGTCACCAATATCAAAAGATAATGCTTTAATCTTAGTTTCTAGCAGTGCCCTCTGTGGACATCACCATCTTGTGGCCAAGTGGACATTTGTGTCACAGTTCTAATGGAGGAGGCTGTAAGAGCTGGTGATACCAGTTGAAGGACAGGAGGGCAATGGCCTGGATGTGGGGACTGGAGGAAAGGCACAAGGGCCTTAGAAATGTTCTAGGGTCAAAAAAGAATCTTGGCACCCCTTCAGAATTTGTTTTATCGCAAAATAGGAATGAAACATTAGTTAATTTAGGACTCCTCTGTTCAACTGGAATTATCCCAGTTATATTTTGGAACTCCCAGCAGGAGCCCTGGATACTGCAATTGAGTGGAAATCTTACGTAGGGGGAGTTCAACAATTCGTTTGGGAGATACATAGGAACACCACAAAGGAACAGGGAAGAAGTTCCTGAAAAGCAGAGGGTTATGTGAGATGCATGTGCAGTGTTAGTCTTAGACCATGATGCCTTTTGCAGAAACTCCTCAGTTCTCAACATCTCCACATGCTTACACCCTTGGCCTGTCGTGCATCTCTGTGCCTGCAACACCCATGGACAGTTCAGATTCTGTGAGAGACACATTTAACATTAGACCTCCTATAATAGACTTTTGAAGATAGTCCCAGGCCCCCCAGCCAAACACAAGAGGGGAACTGGCCCTAACTAGAATATTTATGTCGGGTGATGCCAATGGGTACCCAAGCCATTTGTGTAGGGCAGTGAACAGCAGATGCTCTTTCAAAGTCTGTTCTATAACTTTCTTCATAGGAAAGGACAATATTTTGCCAGTCTGAAATGGTACATTTGCTGTCATTTTAATATTAGTTTTATTTGGTAGGTGAGGAGGTAAAATGACAAAAAATTCCAAGAGTAAATTGTTCATCGGACTGTCAGGGCTTCATGAAAAGCTGATACTCTCATTCCATTCTGGGAGGGTTTAGAATTGATGTTATTTCCTTGAATCCCAAATGTATCTCATCCTCTATAGAACAGGTTAAAATCCAGCTATCTGCAGCCCTGGGGGTTGTTTTGTTGCATATTAACATGAACAGACCTCAGTCCTTCAGACAGACATTTGGATGCATTTCCTCCTAAGACTCTGACTCGTTATTTCTGGGAGGGTTTGAAAGCATTTAAGATAATGCACAGAGGTCTTTTCCATTACCAATATCTAAAATTCTGTGAGTACATTTTAAACTAAGCACTGCTAATAGATTTTGCTGTGAGCAGTAGAGTTGTGGTTGTTCATCCCAGTATTCGTTACATCAGGAGCTGTAGCTATGAAGAAGACTGGACTGCATGGGATGACCCGGTGTGGCCGCTAGATCTCAGTTCTTAAACCAGAAAAGGTTTTGCTGCAGTCCATCCAGCTCCATTAATGCTGCATTTTTAATATCTCCTTTTAAGCATCTTTTAAATTCAGGTGCTTCAAGTCTTTCCACACCACAGGAAAACAAACAAATGCTTCTCATTGCTAGAATTTGGCACAAGATACTCAGGTCTGGGAAGGATTTATACAAATACACACATGTGCATGCACACACAGTTATATAGACAGACAGCGTGAGTTTTTAAAGATGTTTTTTAAATATAGGAGTATAGAAACGCACAGAAAAGTTTGAGGCTTTGGACACTTTCTACATACCTGTTAAACAAACATGCTCTTGGTCTTAGAGCTGAATTTTTGCAGGCCTTGCTCTATATTGTGCTATATCTTTTTAGGTGCTGGAAAGCTGAAGTGTGCAAAGCAGCTCCTGTACCCTCTGCAAACTGCTCTCTGTAGAATCCGTGCGTGTTTGTACTTGTGAGGACGTGCATTTTGTGTCTATTTTTTAACACTTTTTAATTCATGACTTTCAGAACGTGTATGCTTTTAATAGGGCTGAAAACCTCTGATGGGCAACAAATTCAGAGTAAGACTATAAAGCCACGTCTACGAGATGTACTCATTTGTACCGAACCAGCAATAATGGACAACTGAAACCAGACCTGTCTATGTGCCTAAGGAATTCAACACGAATTCACATCTGAAAATATATTGTTTCTCATTGCTTTTTTTGCGTGTAAAATGGAACACAGATAGTAGTGATTTTTCCTTACTTTTATTATAAAATTTACAGGAAATTAAAAGGGAGTTGTAGATATTAGAACAGAAAAATAAAATTAATGACAGTTTGCCAGAGCTAATTTTCAGTTATATCCCTGATGTTTTTAGTGGATTTAACCTCGGTCCTTAAGGTTATTTTCAGAGTTTTTCTATGGTTTACTGTATGCACAAATAAATGAAAAATTACTTTTGGTCTCTGGGATTATTTTGCTTGGCATTCAACATTTAATTCTCCTTGATAATTATTATACTGTTCCTTACTCACAGACCTTCGTTACAGGCTTTACGGCTGATTTATGCAAATGTTGCTGTCAGTGCCACTCAGTGATTTCAAAAGGCTGTAACAGAATTATCACTCGAACTAGTATTTGCAAGTACTTTAAAAAAAAAAGGGAAATACAAACATATAAATAATTAAAAAGATATTTTTCATTTGGCATGTTGGCGATACATTATCTTAGCATCTTTATTTCTTTAGCTAGTCCAATTATAGTTGTAATTTGCTGTCTGGTACCCACAAACTTTATTTCTTTTATAGTCTTTCATTTAACGGTCTCTCTTGTACTCTACAAGGTTTAGTTTGACGGAGGAAATAATTATAATTTTAACTGGTCCGTTCCATCGAGATTTAAGTGGACTGCATTGTACAGCCTTCTTTGTACGTTACAATGCAATTTATAGTGATACAAAGTACATTAAAACACTTTACAGAGCTGAGGACAGCTACTGTCCTAGAGCAGAAAGTGGAGGAAAGGCTGGGTGGAGATGGAGGGGAGAAAAAAGGAAACAGACCTGACATTTTAAAAGCCATAAAGAGGCAGGTGAGGGTCCTTGCAGGCTGGTTATTGTAAGGGAAAAATAGAAGATGCAGAAATGGAGGGGAAGGCAAGTAGGATTTGTACCAGCACAATGCGTGCCGTGGTGTGTTATTTTAATTGCTGCACTCAGATGAACTACAAACAATGTTGGTCACGGAGCAATAGATTTACACGCCTTTTCCTCTTGTTGCCTTAAGCTTTAAGTTGCAATGAAAACGATGGTGACCACCTGGATAGAGACCAGCAATACCCCAGCAATCAAAAAACAAAGCGCATGAGGACATCATTCAAACACCACCAGTTGCGGACAATGAAGTCATACTTTGCTATTAACCACAATCCTGATGCCAAGGACTTGAAACAGCTAGCTCAGAAAACCGGCCTGACCAAAAGAGTTCTTCAGGTAAGAAGAGCAGTCTTTTGTCTTGAAAAGTAAATAAGATATCAGTTTTATATTTAAAATGCCATGGATTTTGCTGATTTTCAAGCTTTTCTTAATCGTTCATACCTTCTGTGAGACTTCAGTTAAATCCTAGAAAGTATGGGAAAAGTTATTTCTTTTCAGTTCCCCCAAAGCAGATCACTTGGGTTCTAATTTTCAATGACAGTCGTGAGGGTTTGGGGGCCTGCTGGTTTTCCTGAAGTTAGTTAATACTTGTGCATGTTTTAGCTTCCAATCTCCTGTAAGAAAAAGTGAGTTATTTTAGTTAGTCTGTTCACTGTAAACAGAGAGCTCTTAATTTTGAAATTACCACGAGTTTTACCTGCCTAAGAAATTAATCAGCAGTTTGAATTTATTTATTGGGACAAGGAGGATATCTTTTCTTGCCTAATTATAGTGGACATAAATTTCATTTTTCAAAGATTATTTTTTTTAAAATTCATAGTTCAGCAACTTAGAATGAAAAGAAACTGCATTTTGAAAGCACAGTTTCTCTGAAAGCTGGATTTTTCGTGCTTCAGGGATATACATTCCACCTGAACTATTAGGGGAAGCAAAGGTGAGAATATTAGTTGATTTGGCTTCTTTTAAATTTATAGTTCTGATTCAAGAAGTCACTTTTAATGGGTACCTATCCAAATAACTATACCCAGAGATAAACTTGGGCATACAGGAGCCGTGGCATTCCAGGATCTGTTGCTGAAATTTTTGAACAGATCTTAACTGTAGAAAAGTGTTTTGTGAGCTTCACAGAGACAGGTAGGGCTGAGAGACAGAGTCCTGGGAAAGCATCATGGACAGCTCTTGCACATTCATAGGCAAGTGGATGGTAGTAGACAAAAAACAGTGTGAAAATCTTAATTCACTGTGGAGATTCTGGATCTTACAGTGTTAATATCTAACAGAGGAAGGAATAAAGCTTTGGTAGGATTCCCAGTGAAAACTACTAATGAAAAGCCGTATGTAATTACTTCTCTTGGCTAGGTCCTCCATAGCTGGACTTTTTGTTTGTTTGTTTGTATGAGGCTGATTTGCAGTGGTGGAACAGATTCCTGTGATATAACCAGTGCCCATCCTAACACTTGACATAGTGTCTCTCACAGCAGCTCTCCTTTATCCATGCACACGGGCAAAATAATTTACTGCATTTGTCCTTTATTTTTGACACTTGTCCTTTATTTTACCCTCAGAGTTTAGAGATTTCAGTAATATCTACTCTGTCCATTACATGGCACTCACACCTGAATTACCTGAGAAATTTCACACAGTGCATTAGGAAATGAGATCAGTGTCTAGAAAGTGTCTGGCTCTTGCTCATCTTTCTGTTCTCTCTCCTCACTCTGCACCAACTTTGACTTTCATCTCTCTCTTTAGACATCATGGGTCTTTCGCTACATCTGTTTTTCAAGTTGTTGTCTCTGTTCCTTCCTTCTCAGTATGTATTTCCTTGTCTCCAAAAGCAGACTCCATATCTCCATTGCACTTTGGTTCCTCTTTCAGTTTCTTCATTGCTTCTGTTTCCATTTTATACAGATCACATCTTGAAGGTTTAAGGTGCTTAGTGGTTCCTCTGTTTTTTTTGTGGCAGACCCTTACAATACCACTAAACTTTTTTTACCATTTTGATAATTGGTCTTTCACTTCTTTTACTTTCACAGTTAAATACTCCTTTATGTCAGGGCTCTTTTAGCTGAAGAGTGGTGGAAGGTAATAGTTGGTGGTGAGGCTTGCACCCAGAGGATGATGCTGTTGAAGGCAATTCAAGAAAATGTCTCTGAGTGATACTTTATCTGGTATCACTTGAGTTTTCCTGTCTGTTACAAGTATTCTCTACTCCATACTCTTGGACTTTTTGTTTGAAAATTAATTTGGGGCATGAACAAACAAACCTGTTTTCTTGATTTTTGAACCTTTGTGCCCAATTGGTTTACGTCTAATCTGTGAGAGGTGATTCTTCAACCGCTGAAGTTTACCTGTATGAGTTTCAGGGTTGCTCTTTGCTGGGGAAAACTCTTCATGATGTTGGTTCTTGAGATAGTGTCACTCGTTAATTCTCCCAGACAGAAAGTCAGGCATTCTGTCTGTGCCAGTTATTGAACACGAAGTAATTCACTGACACTATTGATCTAAACAAGCATCATTAGTATTAGTCTGTCTTGCATACCGAAGGCACGCGGACTCCCAGACCTATGTGCACACTCACCATCAGTAAGACATTTTCTGCATTCCCCATGTTGCTCCTAGGCGTGTTTGTAAGCTGATTTATTTTCTGTATGTTCAGATCTCAGCTCAGCTAACGATGGATTGTGACTCTTTGTATATCATTAGCAGAAAATATTTTCATAGAAAAGGCAAGGCATCAGATCAGGAGAAACAGGTTCTCTTGTCCGAAACCAGTGTACTTCCTAAACACGTGGTAGAGTTCCGAGTGATTCAGGAAACCACTACAGTGCCCTTACGGTACAGACAGCCCCACAGAACTCACAACAGGGGTTCTTTGTAGATGAGCAGAGAATTTGACCATATTCTTAAAGATGTGTGATAGTGGATTTGGAAGACCTGACTTCTGTCTTTGCTTTATATACAATTAGTCACCAGCTACACTTGTCCAGAAGCGGAATGGCATGGAAATGTGACATACTGCTTCATAATTGACATTTCCTTCAGTGGCTGTGTAATGCAGACGGTTTTCTGTAAGTAGCCACATTAGAATCACAGTAAGCCTATTTATGTTTTTAACCCCTAGTTTTATTTTATTTTCATTCCAGTTGAGCTTTATATGTGCAATTTAATTCATATACCTCTTATACTGCAGCTGGGGAACACAAGGCTGTTGTTGTAAGCTATTATTCATAATTAAAGTGACCAGCTAATGGTGAGATAACTAACTGGCAGAAATGTTCCTCTTTTGGGAACTGATCCTTCTTGTCATGAGCTTAGAAAGGGAAGGAGGTACTAGTTGCTAGCTGGAGGTACCTCTTCTCCCCCCAGAAGTCTGCAATATGACTACCCATGACCAAAGCAGTTCAGGCACATAACATGTTATTTCCCAGTGGATGTCTTGTATCCTGTTTATTCTTTCTAGAATCACCCCCCCAGTAAGGTCGCTATGAAAACCCTACAAAGATTACTGCATTTGGGCTTTGCTAATTCAGTTTCCAGTAGTCAGCAAGGACGAGCATTTTCACAATCACGCATGGGTCCCCTGCGCTACTCTTCTGTGGCGATTTGCTTTAGACTAGTGTAATTACTGAGCTTCCATTCATAAAATATCCCATAGCTCCCCTTTAACGGTGTGTTACCAATTACAACAGCCTAAGCAGAATGTGTATGCAATGAGCAAACGTAGTTTGCCTTGTGGTGCAACAACCTTTGTATTTTTGTTTCTCCACTTGCTAGTTAGTAAATTTCAGTAAATGAAAATGTCTCCAGGTAGCTGCATGAATGAGAAAAATTGTGTTTAAAAATTTGTCTCTAGCACAAGCTATTCACACAACTAAGATATAACAGTAGCAGCGATGGAGGTGTTACAAACAAGAACAAACAAGTTATCTAAGGTGATTAGATGATCTCATTCACTGCAGTATCCAAATCCTTTACAAGACTGAGCGTATTTATTTTCAACGCTTCCCTCTCATATGGAGATGTTATTTTATTCCCGTTTTACTTAATGGAGACAAAGAGTTGGCTGCACAGACCACTGAAGAGAGAATGTTTTAACCGCAGTAAATATTATTCTGCCTAACTGCTGAGCCACCCAGCTACAGGCAGCCAGCCCCGCTAACCAGAATGTGCCACCGTCAGCAGGGGGTCTCGCAGCTGCTTTACTTTTCAGTGGGAGTTTTGGTCCATGTTTTCCCCTTTGATTTGAAATGGCTCAGCCTTAAAATGATACAGTTGGACAGAAAGCCACTAAAGTCTTCCCAGTGATTTTGTTTATTCCTCAGTACCGAATCCCAGATTCCTAATTGTGTAATTGATGTGAGATAAATCCTTCTGGAACAATTCTTTCAGAGTGTATATTTGGGTTATTATTTCTTTACTTTACTGTAGTACCGATACAGGTGCAGGGCCTGAATTGCCTATGTGAGCACACGGGGCTACTGCCATCACGCATGGGCAACCCTGACTTGCCAGCTCTTCCACACTGCTTGCAGAGCTCCGAGTAGCAGCACAGGGCAGTAGAGAAGCAGGCCTACACTCCTACAACTCCCAAACCAACAGTTCTCCTTCTTTCACCACTCTTCCGTGTGAAGTCTTTGCCAGAGAGGCCTATCAGAGTATCCCTACTGCGATCATTATGTTATCCCTGTCTGTCCTAAGACAAGGTATTTGCAGGATTTCAATTAACCAATGTTTGGATGTCTTTTCAGTAACAATATGACTATTTACTATTGGACAATGTTAAAGAGCTTAATAACCATTAGCTGATTAACCTTGACAATATCTCAGTGAGGAAGGCAGTCAAAGTAGTGATATCATCTCTATTTTAAGATAATAATATTTTCTATGTCTAACACGAATTACCACTATTAGAGTGAGAATGAACCATGTTATGTGTGCAGTGGCTGAAAGCAGCATGAACAGTCATCGGTAAGGGCGTCTGAGCACAGGTTTTCATATTTCATGGAAGATAAGGGGGAATACATAACCACCAGTAATTTTGCTCACTTTTCTTTACACGCTGCACGTTTCAACTCACAAACAGAAAAAATCTCATAGCGTCTCTCGCTCTGTTAAGGTTAAGGAGCAGTTGGATGTTGGGAACAATGTAAATGGAGAAAATCACTACGGTACCTTCTACTGTTTTACACACTTCAAACAAAAAGACTGTTTTGTGACTAGGAATGGAAACGTTACTCACACTTGGGACTACTGCATATATGAACATGTATATTTTTAAGGAACATAAGTGGGGAATTATGCAGAAGTATGAGAATATGCAACTGGACTAGTGGCTTTGTCTGTTCCCTTTTAATTATTATGTAACTGTGGTACATATGCATATCAACAGTGGCAGTCTCTAACCTCCCATTTCCCCTTCATATGTATTATCCTTTTGACCACTGCTAGAAGGTATATTTTAAAAAATGGAAACTAAATTACTTAACGGGACAAATATAAATTATCTCTTACTGAAAGGTAAAAAATCCCATAAATGTTCAAATTGCTATTTTTTTAGCATTCCTAACTAGTTGGTGTTTGAGACTTTTCGCCTGGAATGCTCAGAACAAACTGATGTGCCTCACTTGCATCCCCTGCATGCGAGGCTCTCGCCTCGCTCGGGACCCCGCGCACATTTCCGCACCTCCCTTCTTGTGTGACTCAGTCATAGCAGAGGCCACTGGATGTGAATGTCAGGCAAAAATAGCACATTTGGTTTTGCCTTATTGTGACCACATCACTGGCCTTTGGCTGGTCTACCACTATAATGGACTGTTATATAATCATGAGTATATTTTTACCCCTGCTAGTTTAGGAGGAGCTTTTTCTTTTCCTGTCATATATGAAACTGATAAATAGCCCCTATACTAACTGTTTTAACAAAGTGAGTGCCAACATAAACTGCTGTAAAATACTAAGCTTTCAGAAACAAGGACCTGTAGGGATGCAATTTATGTGTGGCCTGTGAGTGCAGCTCCTACGGCCACTGCTAGAACTTGTGGCTGAGGATAATCTCCTTGTGGCAGTCTCTGGAGAAAGCGTGCACCTTAAAGAGCCTTGGCTGGGGGAGAAAGCTTCCCAGAGAAAAAGTAAGGAGTGCTCAGTAGGGGCAATCTGGGGCTGGAACATCCACAGATGAGAAGAAAACCAGTCAGAGGAAAACCAGCAGAGCCGTGTTCACTAGTTCTGGCTGTGGCTGGCAAGCTGAGAGTGCAAAGAGAACACCTTACAGGACTGCTCCTGTTCACGCATCGCTCCTCTGTCAGCAGCCTGGCTTGACGTGGGTCCTGTGGCAGGGGCCAGGCTGTTCAGAGTGAGAGGGCAGAATTTCTGTACAGGCTGGTGTGGCCTTGTGAGCTCCACACACTGTTTCCCTGTACAGGCCACAGAGAAGAACTGTGGTAGAGATACTGTACGGCTGTGCAGGTCCTTGCACTCGCCCGGTTCCTTTCTCCGACAGATACAGAGATGGTGAGGCTTGCTGCATCTGGAATGGAAACACTCACTCCTATTCCTTATCGCAGGTCAACGGGGGCACAATAGGATCGAGACCGAGTCCCGTGTAAAGAACGTAACAATGACAGAGGCCTTCTGATAAATAAGGACAGTGAAATCTCAGCTAGTTGCTAGCGGTACAATTACCTGGTGTCAACATCTATCAGGTTGAACACATTTTGAAGAGTAGTTGGAGTAACACACCCTACCTAGGTTTCATGCAAGCTTCACAAATACATTTTAATATATCTTTCAAATAAGTCAGAAAAATATTTTATCTTTAAACAAATCCTGCAGACAGTGGAAAAGCATTATTAACTTGGACCTAAACACTGAAATGTAACTGAGAAATACAAAGTCATAGCCTTTCTCTGTCACTCATAGCTAATAATGAAATAATGCAAGAAGCAGCAATCTTGGAAAAAGATCTGTATCAGGATAGAATTTCTACTGAAACTGCAGTTTATAATGGACTGTGGGTCTTTAATACCATTCAGGCATCTTTTCCTCACATCATTCCAGTACAGAAAACATGTGAAAAAGGAGACTGGCGTAGGTGAAGGGAGCTGAAGCTTTTGAGAAGGAAGAGTAAGAAAGAGGGACAGTCCTTTCAGAAAAGTGAGAGCATTGCAGACACCGAGACATGAGAAAGTTCCCGGGAGAGCTCTCAGGGCCTGCAGAAAGGCAGGGTGCTGTCAGCTGTGCCACCTGCTTACGGTGGGACACGGACTTGAGAGACAAGGATGCTGAAACTTGTTACTGTACATTCATCAGATGCTTGATGTCTGCCTCATCCAGACAAATACTTCTGGGATTGAGGGCAGTCGAGGACTCATGCAGGCTGCCATATTTCTAAGCATCTTTATACATAGCCTGCACAGAAAGACTCCCCTCCTTCCGTAGTCCACTCCTGTCCCAGGCAGACTGTTTGCACAGGATTGCAAGAGAGGGAAAGAGGAATGCTTTACAGGCATGCAGAGGACACTTCTCATGGCTGGGGCTACTTTTCTGACACGTTACCAGTGCAAACATGTTCCCCAATTCAAGTGTTGATGAATTTGTGAGTATGCTTTTGCTTTTATAAACACTGCAGCTCTTTAAATGCTACCCTGTTATATTAAACTATTTCAGGTTTGGTTTCAAAATGCTCGAGCCAAATTCAGACGGAACCTCTTACGTCAAGAAAACACAGGGGTGGATAAGACTTCAGACTCAACACTCCAAGCAGGGACCCCATCAGGTCCTGCCTCAGAAATATCCAATGCCTCCATGAGTCCATCCAGCACTCCCACTACTTTAACGGACTTGACTAATCCTACTATGCCTACTGTGACATCTGTCTTGACATCAGTGCCCGGAAGTCTTGAGGTTCATGAATCTCGAAGTCCTTCACAGACAACTCTTACAAACCTTTTCTGATGACTCTTTCTTAATAATTTCTTTAAAAAAGAAATTATTCTTAGCTGAAATTCCAAGTGTATTTTAATAGAGGCTTTGAGCAACTGACTAACCACAATTAGGATCTCTCCTAAAAAACAGAAGGAAATGTAGTGTTCTGGTATTATGGAGTATGGACTGAAGAATAACTTGGAAGATCTATTGCAACACAACATTTGTGTAACTGTACAGTTTTGTGGACTGAGCAAGGGAAACAGCAATTAATTTAAGTTGGCTAAAGCTTCTGTATTTTCAAAGACTGCCATGTGCCTTATATACTGTTTTATCTACATTCTTTGAATTCCATGTCCACTTCTCTCTTTTTCTCTCTGTATATTTATGACCAGGGCAAAAATGTTAAGAGTTTGTTACTTTGAATAGTCCTAAGCCTTTCATTGGTTGCTTTGTTGTTTTAGAATTTTAAGGTCAAAGTCTGTTTGAGTACCAGAATTTGTAAAATCTAACCAGTAATAAAACCACTTATGGAAACTACTTGGTAATGGCTGGAGTTACATTTAACATTAGTGTCACAATCAAGGTAGGCTGTTTGTATTTGAAAGGATTAGAAAACTGCACTTCAAACACAGTATCTGCTTAGGATGACCTCTAAATATGATGCATATGTTCCTCCTGTTCCTGAAGTGTATATGGGTGAGAAATCCAGCGTGTACAACAGTCTAGGTGTCCTCATTGTAGAGAAATAAATGATTGTTAGTTGCAGATAGAGTTTACCAGATAATGTTAAAATTCAAACAGAAAAACTATACTTAATTTTGCTGTGTGAAAGAAACTTGACTTCAGCTAGCACTTCTGCAAACTGTCTCGCTTTTGTGCAAGAGACGGCTCGTCCCATTCCCTGGAGGAGGCCACGGGCCATCTGGCAGCCGGGTGGCCACAACCAGTCCATTGCAGAGGTGGACACCAGGCAATGTTTCCCCTAGGAAAAAGACAGAACTATTTCAGGTTATTTTGCAACACTGGTCAGCAAAGTCAAGGCAAAATTATGTTTTATAAAGTCACAGCCTTACATCTTTTGTAATGCTTTGAAGGAATATAAAGCCAAGGAAGAATATGATATATGATACTTATAAAAGTGGTTATTCCTTTAATGTTTATGGGTCTTTCAATACAACTGAATTCCTTCTCCCCCCAAAATCTGTGCAGAATATAACTCATATTTTGAGGTTTTTTTTCCTATTGTTTTTAAAGATGCTTTTCTGTAATTAAAGAAATACCTCAGCAAAATTAAAATATGTATATGAACGAGTACACAGTATGCTGTTTGCCCAGTAGTTTTATAGATTGAGTGGTACATAAGATGCATATGGTTGTTCCTTTTCAAACCTGTTAAATCAGTTTATTTCAGTCAAATGCTCGGTTTTATGCAGCTAGGCCGCTAAAACTAATCTGTCATTCCCATTGGATCAAAATTGCTAAAAGATTATTCCAAATAAACAACAAATAGGTGCCAAGATTCGTGTCCTTTGCCCTTTTCAGTGCATTGACAATGATTTAGTAGGCCAAATTCTTTGGTAACAATATTTTGGTTTTAAAAGTGCTGCATTTATTCAGCTTTCTCAGCTGAAAATTTGCCATTCTGGTGCTAGTCAAATTCCTGTCGAGATCAGCGAGAGATCTCAGAGCATGAGGAATATGGGATAGAAATGCTGACATCATTAGGTCAATTCTTAATAGTTTGTACGCTTCAGATTAAAAAACTCCACGGGTGAGTTATTCAAAAAGCAAGGGAGTCCTAAAAAAAACATAACTAGCTAAGATCCGTGACAGGGATTCCATTGTGGTCACTAAAACCACCAGGCTGGCATAGATCACATTAAGTTTATGCGCAATAACGAAATATCAAAAAAGATAATTTGGGTTGAGTCAGTAACTTACAGGTTTGTCTGAGACACTTTTCCTCCTCGTAGCGATGTCTAATAAGGAAATCGTGTGGTCAGTGGACGGCACAGGAGCACAGGTCCGCCTTGCAAAGGCACTCAGAGATTCTGCTGTACGTAATGTTTTGTTCGTTGTCAATTACCTTGGAGATTTTCTTTGGACATGCTTAGCTGGGTCTTTTCTTGATTTAAAAGGTAACGTTGGTCTACTGTTAAATGGAAACAGCCCATAATTAAAACCCCTGTGTATTAACCTGTAACCAGTTTGTAAAAACTGAATCCTAAATTCTTAAGTGTTACGGCAAATGTAGCGGATAACAAATCAAATGGTTCTTTGGACATGCAGTGCTACTATTTGTGATCTTGTATTTTAACTACCTGAATCCACGTGGATGGAAATACCTTTCAAATCAATTCTCAATACTGCCTTTTCAAATAGCTGACACTGATGAAGGGGAATACTCTCATGTTAATCTTATCTAAAACCTAGAAGAGACAATTAGAGCAATTGTCTGGTTTAATCAAATCAGGGATTTTGCATATAAATAAGAGACAATATTCTATGTAGGGTCTTTATGTAGGTGCATTAGGATTCACTCACTGGCTCCAATGACCTATGTTGTCCCCATGACTGTTTCAATCCTGTGGTATTGTTTGGTTGTTTAGAGCTTGTTGGTTTTGAATGCTGTACATTTTTTTACTACTGCAATCCTAATGTTTCTTCACATACTTGTACAGTTCCACATTTGATGTATTAGTCTGAAATTCTGTTAAAAACATGAACAAAATGGAAATGATATTTCTTTGGAAGTGTATTTTTACTGTATATCTAATTTGAACTAGTTGAACATACTTCTTTACATTTTGCATGATAGGTGTGTAGTTCCATTTTTTTAAATATGAAAGAGACTTCAGAGTAACTTAGAATGAGAATATAATGAAACCTATACAAATATGGAAAATACATACAATGATTTGCTACTTTTTGACTCAAGAAACTTTTTGAAATACATTTTACCTAGTTTATTTAAGATAACGCAGATACTTTGTCTTTGAGTTCATACAAAATACAGGATATAAAAGGGGGTTACACATGAGAAAAACTTTCAAGTCACCTTGGTACTCAACAGCACACTGGATTGCTCTTGTCAAGCGAAGAGAAAGGATACGTGATTTTAAGAATGCTGAATAAATACATTTTATCTACAGCAGAGAGGCATAACATTACTGTAAGAGATATGTAATCACAGCTTAAAAATTATTTACACTAATAATAGCTACATTTCCTCAAACTCAGTTTTTATTCAAATGGTCTAAGTTTGGAAAGAGAAGACTAGTGATCATTATACTAATGAAGAAGCTGAATGCTTGCCCTGGAAGCAAAAGCCAATTTAGCAAATATACTATGGATGGAGAAAGTGCCTTTGGGGTATTTTGGTTTCCAAACTATCTTTTCTTCCGAGATGTTTAAAAAAACAACACATATTTAGAGAACTTTCCTATGACCGTTTTGGGTTTTTGTCTGTTGGAAGGTAAAGACGAAAGCTTAGGTGCCTGCAGTAATAATCTTCATCTAAAAGAAAATGAGAAAAAAAACAAATCAAAATAAGAATCAGGCTTCATACTTAAGGCATGACGGTAGCAAAGACATCTAAGTGACTTCAAGGATTTCTATGTGTACATTCTTAAGGTCTTCACAGTGACTTAATAATGCTTGGAAGGAGAGATTTTATTTGAAAGTAGATGAATTTTTTTTTCCTTCAGAAAGCCAGGACTAATTACAGAACTTTGTGCTGTTTTTTAAAATGCCTAGATATTTTAAGGTCTTTTTGTCCCCTCTTATTTTCCTTCTGTCTTTTTAACCCTGGTTCTTCTCCAGGACACATCATGAAGTGCTGGCAATAGGCTCAGTTTGCTTTAATGAAAGGTAGATCATCCTCCTGCCACACCATTTCCCTTCTCTGCTTACGTGCATTCTTCGCACTGACACTAGCAAACACTCTCGTTTACCTCACAGTTCGACTCTCCACAGCTTCTACGGTGCGAATCCTCCAGCCAGCTGAATGCTTCAGTGGACTTTATTCCTAGGTCTGCAGGAATTTATCCCTTCTGAATAAGGAGGATTTAAACGGCTCCTGGTAGTGATTAATTTATCCATAGCTAAACTAATTTATCCGTAGATCTGTAAAATGAACAGCCTACGCATTTCTGAGATCCCTTTGACCTGCATTTGAAAAGGCTACAGATGAAATATAGGTGCCACACGTCCACTTCATGGCGGCAGCCAGGGTTTGGATGGGTGTGAAACGCTCGTGCATCCACTATTTGGCACGTGCAGTTACACGCTTGCTGGCTATCGGCATTTCTGCTTTCCAAGTTTACAACATCACACCTCCCTTCCTGGACCTTCAAGCCCCTTTTGTCTTGTCCTGTAAATTCAGTTGAACTCTGCTTAATCCCATATTTCAAATAATTTTGTCTGAGTCTGCAGTATTGTTGCATAAAATACTAAGTGCAGCAAACCAGAAGCGTTGCACCCTCCCGCGCATCGCATTTACAGCTGCTCTGAGTCTCTGGTACGATATGTCACTGCCCCTGTAGGCAGCAGGGGCTACGTGGATCCTCGTCTGTTCTCATTCTAATTAAAAGAATAAACATTAGATTCTCAATCTACAGTGAGTAAAAATGTGTTTTAAGAGTATCTTAGGACTGGCAAATCAGAATAAAGAGCGCGTGGGTTTGACACACAGGAAGCTGCCGCGGTTATCAAGCCAAGCAGCGAAGCACCTGGACTCAGAGCGCTCATGTTTTCACTTCTGTAAGCGAAGAGACCGTCTTTAGTTCATTGCAGCTTTTAGCTGGGATGCTTGAAGTGATGTGGAAAGTGAAAAGTCAGGTCTGACTCTGTCCTAACTTTAGGGGAGTCATCAGTAATTTGCCTGAAGTCACTGGGGGAAAGACGGCCGCACCAAACAGCCGAGGGATGCCTTTTACAGGAAAGAATGCTGCTAAGGAAGGGTTTATCCCCTCGTTCTGCTGCCAGGAAAGGCACCTTCACAGCCTCTGTGTGCTCCACGTGGTAAACTTCCCTCAAAATGCTCAGTGAGCAATCTGACCTCCTGGGGACCTGTATTTGTATACTTGTATAATGTGTACTTGCTCTTAACGGTATAAAACTGCAATATTGATTGTAATCAATACCCAGGTCTATTTTGCTAACGTCTCTTACTTTGTAAGCTGTGTCCAAAGTCAGCCTTTGGGCTGTTACAGAGTCATTTTTATGTTCTTTTACTGAAGGTAGCTTTGGCTTCATGCCATTAACAAGAGCAAGCCTTGAGTTGCATCTGTCATCACATATTACTATCTGTAGGTACGAGAGCATCAGATGTGAAACCGCATTTAGAGAAAAGGCTCGATCTTCAGATGGGTTTAGTTGCACTTTTGACTCTTTAATAGGGAGCTTTCTCTCTTTCCGTGGAGGGACGTGTGGTCCAGACAAGACTCGTGCTGTCGCAGAGTTGCGTCCAGCTTCTGTCATGGGAATCTACACTGGCCACACGCAGCACTGACCAGACACGCCAAATGAATTCCCATCCAGTCCTCCATGCTGAGGAAGAGAGTACCCAGCCTCCAAAATTATTTCCACTGAAGCAGCAAATACTGACAGGCCTAACAGACAGAAATTTTTATTACTACCATTTCAGCTGCAATTGTGCTCTCCCTCCTAAGCATTTATACTCATTAAACAAGAGTTTCTTCTCACCATTCAGCCTGGTAAAAATAGTTGTGCTGGATCAGGACCACGAATGACATTCATCAATATGACATTTTTTTTTTCAAGGGCTAGATAAAAAGGCATACTGGGCATTGAATGGATTTCTGCTTAGGTTATGATGATGCTGGCAGTTCTTTCTGGCCTAACAACTGGACTTTTGTAGCAATAAAGGTCAGTAAATACTTTGGGATTTTTCTTTAAAGCAAAGCATAGCACTTAAAACATGCAACCTGCTGACAGTAAATTCAGACCTTGCAATATCATTTAGCATGCTAATGCAGAATGCTGTGCAAATTGTAATTATTTCCTGAGAACACCACTTCTGTGGAAGTTCTTCTTTTGTTACAAAAAATCCCTGTAAAAGGCCTATGTATTTACACAGCTTGTTTACACACCACTATATCAATTTATTAGATTGTGAAACTCAGCACTTAGCAGGAAGTTAAATTTTTGCAACAACCTCTAGGAAAAAAAAAAGAGAAATAATTAAGCTTTTCATTAAAGAGAGAAACCCATTCTATCCCTGCGTAGTTTAGCCCAGTACCCATGAAAAAAAAAAAAGTAACAGCTAAAACAAGAAGGACACAAATATTTGTAAAGTGTTACACAATTCTAGGGTGCTCTGGTTTAATTGATAAATATCAGCAATGGCTTTTCCATGCGCACACAGATCACTGGGTGATTGCTGTTGGGGACCTGCAATGAATTTGCAGCACTGCGAACACAGCAGTGATCATACGTTGTTCTTGCAATGACATAAAACTGCCCAGCCCCTTATCCATCCACTGCACAGTAATTACTGTGTAATTTAGTGCTCCTTCGTTACTGTTCGAGAACAGTGAGACGATCCTCACGCTTTGGCAATTTAAAATGTTCCTAGGAAAAGGATTTGATTTTCCATGAATGTATTGGTCCAGGAAAGAGCAGCAATGGCAAGGAGCTCTGATCCACGCGTTAGGTGTGGTGGCTGAAACCTTTACCAGACAGCTAGAGACCTACCTGAATCTTCCTGGCAGCTCTCCATGTATAATCTCTATGTCTTACTGGCTCTCCTCAGTGACTAAAGAAAGAAATGAGTCCAAGAGGCGTATTTGTGTTCTTATCAGCTCTGCTCTTGGTGAATTTACAGGACCAGTCTGGCAGTTGCAGTATACCCTGTTTGGCCAGATGCCTCTGGCCCAGCTATTGTGCCTCTGGAGCTACCCAACAGCTCTGGTAGCTCCACCTTAGCATGTCACACCTTCAAAACATTGTTCAAACCAGGTTTTTGCCTAACTAACATCACATAGAGCTAAGTGGTCCATCTGTTCAGCCCTGGCATGTGGAAAGTGCAAATGTGAGATCAACATGGACAGGTTTCAACTGTTTTATATCCTACAGAAATTGCTTTTCCACCAACTATTTCGTTTGCCTTCTCACATCATTTCCACATGTTTAATCACTCATTTTCCGCTGCCTTTCTTCTGGAATGAAGGCTAACAAAAGAGATACTCTGTGATGTGGCTTTGCAGGCTGAGATTGAGCAAGAAGCTGATGCCAAGCCAGTCTGGGCAAGGATTCTGGGAATGTAAGGAAGAACAGTTGCTGCAGGGCCAGGTCTGTCACCCACAGACAGATAAGAGGGTGAACAGATGGCATTACCTGGACCAAGTCCCCAAAGACATCTCATCTCTTGCACCCAGAGGTTCTGAGAATTTGTTAATGGTCACATGAACCTTTTTGAAGCAGAAGAACACTTTATTTAGCATTGCTTCTCTAATCATTCTAGACAGGCAGTTTCAGCTTCTTCAGACTGCAGATCCCTGAATGCTTTCTCCTGGGGTTGCAGGCTCTGGTCTAGCGGATTTAACCCTGCTGACCATAGACTTGCCTTTATTAGTTCACATGCACAGATCCCTTAGAAGTAGCTCAAAAGCTTTTGTATCCATTTTTGTTCCTGTATGACCTGCCTGTTTCTGGAGAAGCCAGAAGACAAGTGTGAGCTACCCATGGACTCAGGAGATGAGATGTTTCATACCCATGAGCTTGCACTGCTCTTTGAAAGGCGGCTCTTCCCCTCCAGCGCTGTCTGCAGTACTCACTTTCATCCGGGCAGGGCTTGTGAGAGACTTCTTGGAATGGGCTGCTGCCCTGGCCAGCTGCTGATGCATTTTGGACCTGATACTACACTTAAAGAAATCAATCATGGGTGTTTCTACCACCTCTTTCAGTCAGCTCTAATTAATACAGACACAGACTTTCCCCGTTTCATAGACCTTGCCATTGACTCCTACCACTTCACCAACGACAGCAGAAGTTACACTGCAGCCAGTGCCATTCGTGTTACAGAAATAAGCCCAACCACACACACTCAGAAAGGCTTTTTTAATGTAACGAAGGCCATTTGTGGCCTTCATTTACCTTTATGTCTTTTCCAGTTCTACCCATATTGTGCCTACAGAATTGAGGAATCCATTTCAGATTGATATAAAAGCTATACAATGCTCTTTTCTGTGTTTCTTTACTCTTTAGCTCCCCAAGTGCAGGCAGTTCCTAGTCATGTTTTGTGTTCATACTCTTCTTTTTCTATCTCTGTTTTATCCCAGAGGTTATAGCTTGCACACATCAACACCCACCGGCACTGACAGCATTCTCCAGAGTCCCTTCTGGCAATTCCAGCACAAAAGAGGAGTCTTGGAAAAGGCTTTGGCGGCTGTTTGTAGAACTACTTTCTCCCCACAAAACAGCTCCAGTTCCCGGGGGTCTGTGCTGGGAGTGTAAGGTGTGTTGCTGCCACTTACGTGCAGACACCATCGTTATCAGCTGCCTTAGAAAAGACCGAAAGCTTGACTGCTTTAACAGGATCTGCATAAAAATATAATCCATTTTAATTCCACAGCTACGTTGGAGGTGATGCCAAGTGTTAAAAGGAAGAATGTGTTTCTGGCAGGACTCCGGGTATTTCTATTCTTTCTTTTTCTGCCTGTTGGATTGAGCAGAGACCAAGGCAGGACTCCTGCCTCCTGTTTCCACCCTTTACTCTGTAGCTGGCACAGGGCAGCTGTCCAGAGGTTACTTTAACATTAGTTTAAGAGAGTGCCTTGGAGTTCTTGAGTGAACGGTGCTAAGCCAGGGTAAAGCACATGTAATAGCAAAGTGAAAATTCATGGGAAGCCATGAGAAAATGAAGCTGCAGCAGATGAATGTGACCATGTGTGCGTACCTCTGGTCACGCCTTTGGAGTCCTAACTGCTGCTTCCAAGCTGTGCTGAAGGCAGGAGACCCTGAGTTATGTTGTTCTGGAAAATAGGAACCACAAACTATTGCACATCCATTTAGGGATTTGCAAGATATATGAGAATGCACAAATCAATCACATACAACAAGCACAATATACTGGAGGGTACCGAAGGAAATCTTCCTTTTCCAGGAGGGAGAACTAGATGCTATTATTTGGTAACTGCAGATGACAAAGCAGAGGCTTCTGAAGCAGGGATGTGGGAAACTAAACACAGTCAGAACAGGCAAGGCTGAGAGCCTAAGTCTATCCTCTCTGCTTCCCTGAGAGACAGTAAAAGTCCTGGGAGCTTTACGACTGCAAGAAGGTGAAGATACATTTCTATATAGAAATCACTGTTAGAGAGTTTGGGCCCAGAGGTCAGGAGTGCAGGATTGCTGGGATAAGGAGAAGTTACCGTGTTAGAGGTGATGCCATCCCCGGTCACCAGGAAGGCTTTTGGTTTGAGGAACGAGTTCAGATTCATGCTGCGCAGGTCAGGGAGAAAACAATCTCCTGTGTAAGGATACTTAAACATTCAACACTTAGCAACTGCTCAGCATCCCAGCCCTTGTTGTTAACAGAAGGTAAAAGATGGTAAGTGTGTGTCGGAGGGCTCAGCTCCTGCCTTCAGAAAATTTCTGAAGCTTTCTGTCAGAAATTTGAAGGAGACAAGCCCAGCCTTTTACACATGCTGCCTTTGTACCCAAAACTGCTCTTTGCTGCTGTAAGCTCGCTCTCTTCATTAAATATATTTACTTAGCAGTAGATCTGTTGTTACGTATGAATAATTAACAAGGAAAGATGTCACTTACTGCACTGGCGCTGCACATTTCTGGCTGCTCGAGTTTCCAGCCCTACAAAGCCTGTAAGGGAAAGCTGTAAGCACGGTCCCTCGCATCTTTACAGGGTTTAATTTGGGGTATGTTTCTTATCTTGGAGCTTTACCCGACTCTTGGAAGTGACAAAACCAGATGCCATAAAATGCAGGGAAAATGCAGCTGGACTGAACCTCAAGTATTAACAAAGCATATTCCCTTGATATACACTAATCTTATACCTTGGAAACCAGGAAAGATTCAGTTAAACTCACAATCACTTTATAGTCTCTGTAGAACTATAGAAGCTTAGAGATCCTTTGTTATACCTCCATAAAGAGGAAAGTTATAGTGAATGTGCCCTTCTTAAGTTGGGTGTTTTTAAATACTAACGTTTATTGCTCTGCAGTTTCTCTTTAATGTGTGCATAGAGAACAAGAATCACCTAGCAGCACAGGCCTATTTTTAGACACAATAAAAGAGTCCTCTGTTAATAACCGGTTACCTCTTTTGCCGTTCGCATAGCTGATCGTTGTTAATGATCCAGTTAACAGAGTCACTGGGGAGGTTGACTTTGCTTATAGTTACATAGGATGTGATCTGTGGTGCTCGGGAATGCAGCGTGCGTGTGCGGCTGTCCCATCTCTGGGAAAATTCCCTTGGTCGGACACACACAGAACTGCCCCTTTTGGGTCCCACGTGCCAAACCTGCCTGTCCCCGTTTCTATTAATTTCTAAAACTGGACTGATGTGGCCCAGCTGCAGCAGTTTCGTTGGATTAACGGTAAATCTCCAGATTCTCCCACTGCTGAACACAGCCTTCCCCAGAGCTCCAGCCTGGGTCTTAGGGTCCTCCTTGCCACGGAGGCACAGTACCTGGAAGCCAGCCAATGCTCAGGTTTCAGAACAGTTTCTGAGAACATTTGGATATAGTAAGAACAAGAAGCAAATACCTAAATAACATCAGAACCCCTCTGCTCTGTTCTCCTCACTGCTTTTGGACACAGATCAGGGCTATCGGCACCGGTCTCCAACACATAATTCTAGGGTTTTTATTAGGTGGCTCCTGATCAGCTTTGTGGAGGAGCCCAAGTGCATTACCTGGCAGCCCACAGCCCACTGTGGGAGCCCAGCCAGGTAGGGAGCAGCTTTGTGCAGAGGCAGGTGGAGCCGGCTGGGTAATCCCTGTATCCTCTTGCCCGGTGTAGTGCAGGCATACCCCAAAAGCCTCTTCACGAAACTAAAGCAGACAGGACCATCCGGCTCCAGTTCCAGTCTGTAGTAAACGCAACTGCACACAGTATCTTTTAAAAACTGCAGCTTTGCCCATGTTTTCTGCAAGGCCATCTCCACTGTTTATGAGGGGGCACTAATGAAAAACGAGTTTAATCTGTATGTGCCCTTGACATGGCATGTGGATTGTCAAAGCATGACATTAATTTAGCCCCAAGTAAAGGTTTTCTGAATAAAAAAAAAAGACAAAAGGATTACCAATATATTAGTCATGTTTTTGCAGAGCTCAGCTGTACATCCGTGTGTAGGAAACATGGTACTTTGCTTGCAAACTGAGCCCTGTGCATCTCACAGGACTTTAATGCAAAAGTAGGAGAAATCTAATCTTAATCTTCTAGAGACTGAAACACTGATAGAACATGTCATGCCCTGTCATCACCTGTTGCTAAGGGTTGAGATATCCCCCGTGCTGGAAGGAGACTGTGAATGAGGAGTGCATTTTGATGACTGCAGAGGGGAGATTCTCAGGAACTGCTGAGGATGCTCCTATTTTATGGTGTATAAAATATACCTGACCTGAGGCAGCGGATCAGCAGAGGCAGCCTGAGGTGCATGCACTGAAAACATCTCCTTTTGAGCTACTGACACATCTAGCAGCTGTCAGTCAAGGAGGAGAGCTGATCCTCTCTTAAGCAGACCTCCTCACAACCTACTGTTGCAGAGGCCTAAAATGTGTCTCCTTCTTCTGTGCCCCCTTGTCCCAGATCGAGCATGTCTTTCAGCTTCATATTCTCCTTACGTTCCTCTTTTCTTCTTTTGTACACTGCTGTCTTGTTTCCACCTGCCTCCTCCCCAGTGCCACCTGCTTGCCTCTCTTCGCTTAGTCCCCTTTGTTTCTTTTCCTTGTCTCTACTCCCTGGAGGAAGGTGGCACCACCAGCACATCGTCCCAGGTTGCACCCCTGGGGCTTAGTTACTCGGCTTATTATTGCAATCACAGCCTCCCCTTGCATCACCAGGACCACTGGCACCATAGCGTCTGCTTCACTGACAAAAACAAAGCCAGGAACTAAGGGGAGGCCCGAGAAGCGAGGAGGCCCACCAGGCAGGGTGCTGCACACCAGCAGCAGGAAAGAAACAGAGACACAAGGCAAGAGGGAGGCAGTGGGCTTCAAGGTCAACCAGAGAGCGAGAGGAGAGCAAGCCTGGAGACAATGGCAGGTCTCTACACCTGTGGGGGGTAAATGTACAGCAAAGCAGAAGTTAGGAGAAGAGTCACACCGTTTTCCACAACCCAACATCCATCTTGCCATTAAATTCCACCGGCAGCCCAGCCTTCAACTGTAAAAGTGGGGCTGGAGTGCTCCTTTCAACTAAACTGCTGAGCATCTTTGGATTGTGTTGTCTTCTGGGTCTTGTATGTGCTTTGGCACCTGGTACAACTGGAACCCACTGTGAGGCAGAGACTCTTGGCACCTTTACTACGCAAATTATTAGCATTTACATTATTAGTACTTCTACGATAACAGTAGCAATCTACTACACTGTTTTCTGTGCTGTCTGGGAAACAGGGACTCCATTCCTATGGATTTTATGCCAGGGATTGGGAACTGCAGTTCCCATGTGCACAAGATTGCTGTTCAAGCTCTAGCAAACTGCATCAAATCAGGCATTTCAGACAAAAGCAGCAACACGGCGTCAAACGGGCTTGGCCTGGGGCCCGGGCTGGGTCAGCACGGGGTATCTTCAGCTAGGAAAGAAACTACATCCGACACCAAGCTCACACGAGCTCCCCCTGAGCACTCCTGCACCCAGCGCAGTCTCCAAAGAGTCTGTACGTAGCACGGCCTCGCTGGTAGAGCCTCTTACCACCGTCCCTTGTCCCCGAAGGGGTTTTGAGCAGGGCTGAGTCTCTTGGCTTTCCCCAGGTCCCAGCTGCCGCTCGCCTGTAGCGCTGCACCCGCGGGTTTTGCCCCTCGTTATGGACCGGGAGAGACCAGCGCC
>JANHFX010013682.1:14284-34058 GCA_027560015.1 Chloroceryle amazona | reverse complement strand
TCAGCTTCCTGTCGATCAGCACCCCCAGGTCTCTTTCCACCTGGCTGCTCTCCAGCCACTCCGTGCCCAGCCTGTAGATGATCAAATCCAACCCCCCTGCCAGCGCATGAACAGATCCAGGTGGGTCTTGAATGTCCAGAGGAGGAGACTCCACAACCTCTCTGGGCAGCCTGTTCCAGGCCCTGTCACTCTCAGATATGACCATGGACCTGCAGTTAGAATGGCATGATCCTTTATCCAGACATTTCATCCTGTGTTTTCAACTCCTAAATTAAACAAAAGACCCAGAATAAATCTTAGAGTGCATTTCATTTCATTCTAAAGAAGGTTGTTTTTAGCAAGTCACATGAATCCAACAGTAAACATTTCTGTTTCCCTCCAGTGACTATAAAGTAGCTTGAGGTAAATAGCTCAGATAAAGTGACCTGAACTGCAGATAGCTAGATGGAGATGAATCTTGCCTTCTGTGTCTAGCAAAACAAAAGCTGTGTATTTATTTTCTGTTAAAGTTGTAGTTAAGTTTTTTGCCTAATATTACAACATTTTTCCATTTCTGTAGGGTGTTAAATTGCTTTCATATCTCTACAAAGAAGCTCTCAACAACTGCAGCAATGAGCATTATCCAGTCCTTCTGTCTTTGTTGAAAACAAGCTGTGAACCATACACAAGGTGCGTACATACTCTTCTCTGCATAACTGTGTTTAAGAGCTGTTCTGAATTAGTTATCTGGTGAGTAACTCTGCTAATTTAGCCACAGCTTTTAACATTTTCAGAGAAAATAGAAGATGTGGCTGTACCTGCAAAATACATTTTTAAATTAATTCATTTTGCTGAATCTTTCTTTTCCAGTTTTGTAACAACAAAAGGGGTTTATGTGTCACTAGATTAGTAAATGAATACATGTAAATAAGACTTCTTTCTTGCTGCTGGTCCTAGAATTTTTCATACTGGAATGTAAGACTTGAATAAGCTTTTTTTTTTCTCATACCTTTAGTAAAATCCTGAAACTGGTAACCAACAGGTTTCTCTTGGTGTTGCAAAAACTGGAAAAGTTCATCTTTAATTCCACTGTCATTTTTCTTGTGGACTTTTCCGTAAGGAAAAAGTAAAACCAAAGTAATCTGTTGTTCATGAAGTAGATATAACTAGCTAACAATAGGAAGTAGAATTTCTTGGATTGTAACAGTTCTGTTAAGCAGTGCACATCAATTTACAAATTGTTAGTTTATAGACTTCTGAAGAGATGCTAATTCTTTTAAAGTTGCTGTTTATAGGGATTATAGCTCTAGTCCGTAGTCACTTTACAATTATACTTAATAGATGTAATGATACAAGAAAGAAAAAAACAAAATCTGTCAAAATGCTCTAAATTTAAGATTCCTCCCATGGCCACCCTGCTTATTTTTTCTCCCTTCTCAATAAAAAGTTCTTTGGAGAAATTTAGTTTCAGATTTACAAGAAGACTCACTGAAAGATCTTCACAGCTCCTACCCTGAAATTTATAGAATGTAGTTGGATTTCTGAAATACCAGGGGCAGGATGTAATAGAATACAATGAACCTAAAAAACAAGCCAGTATGCTTACTGGTATGTGATATGTACAGCACTGACTTCCAGATTTGTTGCAGATCTCTGTAGAAACATCAGTCTTAACATGCTCAAGGCTGTCATGTAAGGAGGCCTCCATTATCCACAGAAAGTATTGTCCCACTCTTATTAACCTGAAAAAAAAATAAATAATAGGAGTTGTTGCTCAAACAAATCATAGAAACATCAGATTTAACACTTTGGAATTTCATAGCTTTTTACTTACAACCTCAAAATTGAACAGCTGTTCTTGTGCTAAATGCTTCTTGTTTGTCTCCCTGGCCCAACATCTAGAAACAGTGTTAGTATTGCAGCTAGTAAGAAAAGATTAGCTTCAGGGTGCTCTGAGCCTTTCTGTCTGTAGCTTCAGAGGATTTTGTTTTTTACTTCTTCAAAAGTTTTGTTTCACACAGAGGAAATATGAAAAAGCATGAATAAATATTCCAGAATAGAAGGTCTCATTATTTCATGTGAATTAAAAATGTCTCTAGGTCTGGGAAAAAGGAATGCATCTTGCATCTTTGTTTTACACCTTTTCAGTTTCTCCCTGCTGAAGTCACCTCTCTTTAAAATATTTTCCTGCTTATCTCTCCCTGTGTTTTTGATGTGCTACAAAGATATCTAGAAATTTAGATTTACTTAATAAATTAATATACTGAACTAAAAAGATTGCTCTTGCACTGTAGCTAATTATCACTGAAATGTTCTATCTAAAGATTGTTACTTTTAAGAAAAATGTAGACACAATCCTGTGTGTATCTTTAAATATCAGTGTTACAGCACTTAATTGCTGGGTTTTATCCTGCCTATAGCTTGTGTGCTTTGATGTTTTAAAGACTATACTTACTGTTTGGTTATGATAAAGTTGAGAAGGTGAGAGAACTGATTTTTAATTTTGTACAATTGTATTTCCTTTAGATTTATCTATGATTGGGTTTACAGTGGTGTATTCAGAGATGTTTATGGAGAATTTATGATCCAGGTGAATGAGGATTATCTCTGTTTCAGAGGTACAGTATGTATATGAGCAGTTCTAATTGATATAATTTGTGCTGTTATTTAAATAAGTAAAAATACATTCATCTTCTTTGTTTGTTAGATAAGCATTACTGGACGCATGGTTATGTTTTGATTTCAAAGGAAGTAGAAGATTGTGTCCCTGTATTTCTTAAGCATATTGCTAATGATGTATACATATGTGGGAAAACCATAAACTTGCTGAAATTGTGCTGTCCTAGGGTAAGTTTTGAGTTGATTCCTTCCTATTACTTTGAGAAAATCATGTCTCTTTAAAGCAAGTTCCCAGGTTTTTAGCAAGTTCACTCCTTCATTGAAAGCTGGTATTGCATCAGTAGGATGCTGATTCATGAAAGGCAGTTACTTGCTCACAGATATTTGCAAACTCATTATCCCACCGACTTGCTGGCACCTCACTGCAGAAACAAACCTTTAACAGCATCAAACATCATATCCAGTGCACATGCTATGTTTTTTTCTTTTCATTTGTATTGAAATGTTTTAGGCTTCCAAGCAAGTGCCTTCCATTTTTTCACATAATTCACAGCATTATTTTTTGGTTTAAAGGTGCCTCACTTACCAGGTCTTGACTCGGTTCTTCTGTTTCAGCTCTATTACTAGATTTTCATGAAGTGCTTGAATTGTTCTGTTTATTCATGTTTTGCAGAACGAGTCTTGTCCTTGCTAAGAGAAACATGTTAAACTACTTTGTGTCTTCCCTCTTCTCTGTATATGCCTTAACAATGAAAAACTACAGAGGTGTCTAACGTCTGTGGGCACTCTTTCCCAAGTAACCAGCATTCAGTTTCTTTTTAAGATCAGAACTGCCCACTCTTAACAGAGCTGAGCAGCTCAGGATCAGATATCTGATGTCAGATACCAGGCAGAAGTGTAAGATCTCAACCCTCTGCTTGTTCTCCTGAGTCTGCCCTGACGAGCATTGTCAAACCATGACTCTGTGTGCCAGCGTTACTGGGCTTTAGACTGAACAGTTTCATCCATCACTTCCATTAAGACAGCTTTTTCAGTCACAGACATGGTGTCTTACTAGGTAGAACTAGCACCCAGGTTCAATCATCTTCCACCTTTCTGAGGGTGTCAGTTGCATTTCATCCCCTTCCATGATAATGCCCTAAACAGCTGGCTCTTCCCTTTTGTTTAAGCTGACACAGTACCAGGAACACAGATCTGGGCATCCCATCTGCTGGCTTGTGCCAGTAGACTGAGTTCTAGGGTGACCGTGCTGGTGTGCTCTTTTTTTTATATATATTTGTCTTTTCAAAGCTCACTTACCTGTTTTCTGCACTGAGTAAAACAGCTTTGGAGATTTGGGGGGGTATTAAGTGAGCAGAACCTAACTTTTGATAGTAGAGATGCATTCAGCACTGAGTTACCCAGGCTCAGCTAATTTGGATATCCAGAAGAGAAAAGATTAAGACATCTAGAACATGACTAGTATAAATTTATATATCAGATTTTAGATTCCTGTTCAATTCAATGGGAAAGAGGAAACCTTGAGTATTTGACCTGTGATTCAAATTCTGGAGCATTATACTTCTGTCTCCTACTTTGAATGATAAAAACACTGAAACCTGCGATACTACTCAAAATTTAGATCCTATGTGAAGGTATCTTTCAGTATCCTAAAGCATTGCTAAGTTACAAATTAAAATGTAAGTCCATTTTACAATTTCAAGCATGTATTTCTCATTTTTTCAGCATTACATATGTTGGTCAGATATACCTGTTCCCCGGATTTCAGTTATTTTTTCACTTGAGGAGCTCAAAGAAATAGAGAGAGATTGTGCAGTGTACGTAGGTCGAATGGAAAGGATTGCCCGGTACAGTTCCATAAGCAAGGAGGAGAAGGTAAATGAATAAAAGAATAAAGACCTTATTGTTGGGACTTTTTGTTTTTAAATACTCCTTTTTCATTTTTACTAGAACTTTGGAAGAGTTTGTATTCATGGTCGACATTTTCTCATTGGTCAATTGCTGTTTGAGTTGTTACCACAGCAAAATGATTTAATACAACATTTAAAAGTATAGGTGGTGTGTTGTCATTTATTGACATTTTCATACATTAAAAGAATTTTAGACTTCCATCTTAGTAGTTTGCAACAGCAGATTTGTCTTTCTACTTAAAAGTACTGAAAAGATTGTTAGATTCTAATTTAACAAATGTGACAAGCTGATCAGTAACTGGACTGACTATTTTTGTGATTTGCATAGCTAATTATTTTTTCAGATCTCTTTAACTTACAGATGCCATCAATGTAGTGCATATATCAGATGGATTTGATGACGTTGTAAGGTTTGGAGTATTAACTTTCAATATTAGTTTACAGACTTTTATTAATTGCTTTATTGATATTTAGGTGCTGTAGTTGTAGATCAAGTCATTGGACTTGATGATCCTAGAGGTCCTTATGATTCTATGATCAATAACCATTATAAAGTGTGCACCTGCCTTTGCAACAGTGAATTTTCAAGTCTAAAATAATAGAAAAAAAAATCCCATCTGTATTTTTGTTTGTTTTGGTGGTGGTTTTTTTAGGATTTGCGCATGGAAATAGCCAAACAAGAATTAATTGTTCATGCTCGAGAAACTGCTAGCAAAGTACTAAAAGCCATTAATGGTAAGTTCTGGTGGTGTTTCATGTGTTTTCTAGGGGTCAGTTGATGTAAAGTAACTACATCTTTTTTGCAATGCAGATAGACAAATAGCAGAACGAATGGCTTTGGATACGAAGAAACGGGAACAGTTTCAGAAGCTGAAGGAGCAGTTTGCAAAAGACCAAGAGGTATTTTCTGGGTGTTTTTCTAAAGGTGAACTGTATTTCTTAGGCAAAGAATGGAAAGGGTATCTGGAGTTACTGTGTTGAAGTTGAATGAATAGCTCATGGGGTACAAATAAGAACTTCTTGCAGATGTCTGTGTTACAGTTGGTGTCGAGAGTGGCTTTTAAAAGTGTTAAAAATGTTTACGCAGCGACGCCTTGCAATAAAGCAAGAGGAGATTGATGATGATTTCAGCTATGCCCGAGAACTCAGAGAGAGAGAAAAGAGACTGAAAGCTTTAGAAGAAGAACTGGAAAAAAAAGCAAGGTAAATACATCTGAGTAGTCTCCCAAAGCTCAGATACTCAAAAACCATCATAAAGAAGAACCAGAAAAATTACTATTTATTAAAACTTACGGTTCCCAGACGTAGCTCTACAAGGCCAATAATGTTTGCAATTAAAGGATGGATGGAGGAATTTCTGTTAAATCTATGAGCAGTTTTATGATTTGGGAATGGTTAGTGGCCCGAAAATCTGGGACCCGTTGGTTTGCACTAACCCTGCCCAGTCTGGTTTTTGTTATGATCAGCATTTCAGGAAAAAAATCTAACTATGTCTTAAAATTAAATGCTGAGCCCCCAGAAAAAGTGATCACGTTTGTCAAAGCAGAAGCTAAAAGCAGACATAGGAATTAGATTGTTTGAATTGCTCTTGTTGTGCATCTTGTTGTATTTCACTTTCTTCTGTTATATCTAAAAATACTTAAGACAAATGAGTGACCTGCTAAGAAGAGTTATAGGAATACATATAGACTAAGATTAAAGTCCCATTTTCTCCACCTCTTTATTCTGTGATTGAAGCCTCTGGCTTCTACTATTGAAAAATGGCTTTTCAGTTCTGAAGTGCTAAAAGGTCTTATACTCGAGAAGCAAAGATGAAATTCAGTATGTAAAAATCTGTAACTTACCTTTAGTTTTATCTTCATTTAGGCAGGAATTAATTGACCATTACAGCAAACTTTCTGATGATGCAGCCCGTAGGGAACAAAGAGCATTATGGAAAATCCAGCGACACAAGTTGGAAACAGCCCGTCTGAAGTTTCTATTAGAAGATCAGAAACAGATCGAGGTATCTTCTGAAAGGATTTAACAAATGTCATTTAGAAAGTGTGGTACTTGGTACTTGAAGACTTTTAGGTTTGTCATTTATAATTACAGGAAATGCTTGAAAAACTTCCAGATGGAAACTACAGGAGAAAAGGAGATATTATTCCTTATAAACAGTGCCAATTGCCTTTAGATAAAAACCCTTTTGTGAAAGATTCGCATCCACAGGTGAGTTTATTTTCTGAGATAAACTGTTCCAAGTTTCCCTCAGTGGAGTTCACGGTTCAGTTCATTTCAGTAAACACAAGGGTCGCTGTCACAGCAGGGTGAGCAGTTACCACATTATTTGTAGTCCATCTGAAAAAATGGAAAATTTTAAATCTTATTTGTAATAAAGTGGCACCAGAATAGGTCGCTTGATTATGTGCCTGGCCATACAGTGTAATAATTCTTTATGTTTTAGGTGTCTTCTGTGAAAACTCCGGATTCTAATGGGACGGCTGGAGGAAAAGAATCAGAGCCCAGACTGGCATATGCTTCTCCTGCTGACAAAGCACTGCCTATGCCAGAGCCAGCAAATAACAGTGCTGATCAGCATTGTCAGCCTAAAGCAGCTGGATCTGAAAGCAGTCTCCAAAGTTCAGAGAAAGTGTGCAGCCCTCTGTACAGTGCTGATTCATTGCCTGAATCCAACGTGAATATAGAAGATTTCTTAGCAAAGCCACAAGCTGAACAACCTGCTGCCATCGACGTACAAGGATCTTTGCTAGATGAAGCATTCCGGAATATTAACTCGGATCTTTCTGAGACTTCGCAAGGAAGTGAAAATCAGCCTCTCTTGAGGGAAGCACTGGAAGGAGAAGACAATGCATCATTGCATCAGGAAAACGAGTATGATTTTAATACAGTTCTCAGACCGTCTCCAGCTTGGCAGGGGCATGTTAGAGGTGGAGAAAACGTACTTGATGTGGAGTACAGAAGGCCTCGGTGGAATATTCATGGACATGCGTCTGATGCCAGCATTAGAGTGGGAGAATATGTACCTCATGTGGATACTTACCAGCCACATTCAAGTCCTTATGGGCATTCTTCAGACTCCCACCTAAACATCGGCAGCTATACTTCTGAAGTTGAATCTAGCCGACCCCGATGGAATATTCATGGCCATGTTTCTGAAGCTCATATTAAAATTGGAGAATATGCTTCAGAGGTAGAGCCGTCACGGCCCAGGTGGAACATTCATGGGCATGCTTCGGAAGCCAATATTAAGATCGGTGAGTATGTGTCAAATGTATCTCCTACAAGGCCTCGATGGAACATCCATGGTCATGCATCTGATGCCAATATCAAGATTGGTGAAAACGTGTCAGATGTAGTCTCAGCTAGACCTCGCTGGAACATCCATGGACACACTTCCCAGTCACACATCAAAATTGGAGGACTGGTTTCTGATACAGAGCCTTTGAAATCTCGTTGGAGCCCATTCGGTCACGCATCCCAGTCAAGCATCCAAATAGGGAGCTGGGCCCCATCTACAGAAAATGATCCAATACCTCATCGTAAAATCATTTCGGGTCCTTCAGCTGACTCCACAGTTCAGACACTTCTGTACAGTGAAGAATCATCTCCTGCTGAAGGGAGCAGAAAGGAAGCAAAACTGTCAGAGGTTAAAGAAGAGACTTTGCCACAGTCGCAGTCATCTGACAGCATTTCAGCCTTTCCTGATGCTCATATTAAAGGGGACCAAAAAGAAAATATAGTGGAAGAGAAACAAGAAGGTAAAGTAAAATCGACCTTATTCAGTCAGGCATTTGCTCAAGGGCTCATGAAAGTTCCTGTAAATGCTTATGTTCAAAATGGGTACTTATTACTCATTCCTTGCATAACTTTTTGGAGACTGTTAGAATTCAGAGGAAGAATTGGAGCTTAGTCTTGTCTCCTACGTACAGGAAGCAGAGCATTAAAAGAATTTTAGTCTTAAATTTTGTGAATTGCGGTGGGGCTTCAAAACCATTGCCCAGAGAGAGGTGGTAGATGCCCCGTCCCTGGAGACATTCCAGGTCAGGTTGGATGGGGCTCTGAGCAACCTGATCTAGTTAAAGGTGTCTCTGCTCACTGGAGGGACAAGATGACCTTTAAAGGTCCCTTCCAACTCCAAGCATTCTATGATTCTGTTTCTGCAAAATAGGACCTTGCGTGATCTCGCGTAGAGGGCACACATAGAAGTGCCTGCCTGGGTGGCACTGTGGGAGGGACTGTTATTGGGGTGGTTGTGTGGTAGTCTGAAGAACTTCAGGAGCATCTGAAGTATAAACTACGTATTATAAGCAGGTCTAAGTAAACGCTCTCTTTAATTTACTTGTAACTACAGTAATTGCAGATGTGGCCAACAAGGACCCTTCTCCAGATTCCTCACATTTCTTACAGGTAAGAAACAAAGTAGCTGTTGAGAAAAATTCCTTTTCCTTCGAAGGATGAAACACCCTGACAGTTAAAGTACTAAGTTTCCCTCCTAATCTAGTAATCACTGTAATACCATATTGTCCTTACGTGTCAGAAAAGTACAGGTGAGTAAGCTTTTTTATTTTCAGTTGCCACAACTCATCAGTTGCCTGTAAAGAGCCATTAAGTGTGAGTAGACAAAGACAGCATCTCTCTTAAATTTTGTCCATTCTTTTGTTTCAGGCAGAAGAACCTAAAAAAGCAATTCCACAAGATACTGCGCCTCAGGAAACTTTATCTTCTGAAGCAAATGCTCCCAAGACTAAGGAGGAGGAAGGGGGAGAGGAAGATACATGGAATAAAGAACAAGCTTATTTGAAAGCCTTGTCGGATCAGTATTGTATTGAAAAATATCAAGACAGTTACGATTTAATGTGTGAGTAGATCAATAGAAAATGTGGGAAACTTGATCAAGAAAGCTGAGTGCCAGAAAAAGTACCAGAATTACCAGTAAATTTCCAATATTATGAACTGCAGTAGCCAAACAATTTGCTTCTAGGCACAAAGATGAGAATACATTTTGACACATGATGATTTTCTAACCTAGAGGGGCTTGTAGAGCTTAATGGAAACAGATTATCAAATTGCTTAAATTTAATAACTTACACTGCTTATATATTTTTAAATTTAGCAGAACTACCAGTTTCTCATCTTTTGCATCATGTGATACCAAGATCATACACTTTTCCTGTGGATCCCATGGTACAGTCAGCGACAGATGAAACGGCTGTACAGCTGAGTGAGCTTTTATCTCTGCCAGTGCTGATGAAACGTTCTATTACTGCTCCACTTGTATCTCAGTGAGTACTTGTTAGAAATTGTGAATTGGTAATTTAGCAATTAATGTCACGTCCTTTACTAGTTCCTTTTCAAGACAAGAGTTGCACATAGATCTGTTCTCTTCAGTTTTCTCTTTGCTCCCAGAAGTGGTTCAGTGGATGGTCTGTTACTAACTGAAAAGTTCAGATTTGCATTATAAGTGGTAACATACACTGATATTTTTGTGTGTGAATTTAAAATTTGAAGGTCTACTTGAAATACAAGGGCTTGAAAGGAAGCATTTGCTTTCAGACTTCTGGACTATTCATCAGTGGTTTTGGCACCAGTGGTTTCCTTGTTCTTTTAGAAAGAAGGTGTATTATATATACTGTTTGTGTTAGTTTTTGTTTGGCAGATGAAAGATGAGGAGAAAAATAAAAAAGAAAAATCCTTTGATTATGTGAAAGGTGTATTTTACAGCTGGAACTCCAGCTTCAAGCTGTTTTGAGGTTTAATAGAATCTGTTCTTGTTACTATTGGAAACCACATATGTGTTGGACCATTTTTTTAGTATACCTAATGAAATTTGAACAAAAAGTTTTCATTAATATGTACAAGATTAACTTCTGTTGTGAAAACAGTTATTCACAGATGGGTTGAAGTGCTTCCTGGTTTGGAATCTCTTTTCTTCTAAGCTTATATTTCCTTTTACTGAGTGTGCCATGAGAGCTTGGTGCAATATAGAAAGATGTCATTATCTTAGTTTTAAACATCAGGTTGGCTGCTGAAACAATCTGTATATGGATTCATGTAGCCAGCAAAGGAAAGTAAGTCTGAGTTGTGTGCTGGCAGAATTAGCCTACCCCTGATATGCAAGTTAAATTATTTAAAGCTCACTTGAATACCTACACTACGCTGCAAACTGCAGCATAGTTCTGCCCTCAGTATCTGGTGTCAGAGCTTTACCAATTAGGACTCTTCTCAGGGATTGAATGTCTTTCTTCATCTGTTTGTGTAGGTGACAGAGATAAGACAGAGGTTTATTGGTACAACGTTGCTCCAGCAACATGTCCTAAAGGTCCTTATATGTAGCCAGTCTTAAAATGCTTCCCCAATACTGTTGAAACCCAAGTTATCTGAAGTGGTAGGTTTTAATTCTGGTATATTTTGGATGAAGATTTTACTGGTCTCAGTTTTTTTGCTTACATGAATATCATCCTGTCTTGGGTATCAGAGTTATGTACAGGAGCATTAATCTAATGTAGCCACAGCTGAACATTAACAGTAAGGAAGGAGCTGTATGTAAGAGTAGTGTCTTTTCTGTGTTTTTATAGTGTTTCTCTGGTGAACAAAGCCATAGTTGATTACTACTTTGTGGAACTCAACGTAGAGAAGCATTTTGAAGCACTGAGACACTTTTTGTTAATGGAAGATGGGGAGTTTGCTCAGTCACTCAGTGACCTGTTGTTTGAGAAGGTATTTGCTTTGTTGTCTTAACCCTGGGTTTTGGGTTGTCTGCTTTAACTTGACACCTCTGCATTAATTGGGATGGGAGTGAGGGAATGGTGTGAATTAGAGTCCTGGCTTGTGCTGCTTTCCTCTTTTGTGCCACGTCGAGAAGTTGTTTAGCAAGGAACTCTGGTAACATTGTAAGGACTGAGGCAGAAGAAGGTCTTTGCCCAGAAGAGATGCCCAAGCCCAAGGAAGTCCCAAGGAAGAGAGTGATTTTTTTATCCTGCTGCTAATCCCAGCAATAGAGTGTAAGGATTTGGCACACTGAAGATAATAATTCCAACTTTGACAGCTAAGCAGTCATGGAAGGCGATTTCCCTCTTCCCTGGGAAAACTGCTGCACTATTGCTCTGTCCCCTCCCATCTGCTGGCACCAGGGCTGGAAGAGCCTGTTACCATTTGCTGAAATCCAGTGGAAAAGCCCATGTTGCAGAATGCCTACTCTTACCCAGGTAGCCTGTGGAGCAGAGGGGAGAATGTCTGAACAGAGTGCTGGGCCCTCTGACGAAATGGTGTTCTCATGACCTTCCTCAGAAGAGAGATGTTCTAGTCCCCTAATCATCTTTGTAGCTCTTTGCTGTACCCTCTCCAGCAGCTCCCTGTCCTTGAACCAAGGATCCCAGAACTGGAAACAGTACTCCCAATGTGGCCTTACCAGGGCAGAGTGGAGGGGGAGGAGAACCTCCCTCGACCTGCTGGCCACACTCTTCGTGATGCACCCCAGGATGCATCAAGGTTAGTTATTGCATTTCTCCGAGTCCTAAGAATGCTTTAGACCCAACTAGAGAAAGCACTGGGGGATTTAGACCCCATGAACAGCTTTATTTGTAGACCTGAGTTGAAGGGATAGGCAGACTGGCAGCAGACAGCTAGTGCCTGTCCCTGGAGCAGGGCTGTGTAGCAGCTCCCAAGCCATGGCAAGCTGCAGTCCAACTGATCAATATCAATCAGTGCAGACAGGAAATTACCTTCCTGCCGTGAACAGCAGATAGCTCAGAAGTTGCTCCTGATGCTGTTTGTGCATTCCTGTTGTCGAAACTTCCAGTCAGAACACTGGAGGAAGGCAGGATTTTCATCACTTTACCATTCTGCTTTAATTCACCCGTGTTCAGGAGCCAAGACTCTTCATTAATGCTCTGTAATTAGGACTAATTTATTTATTTTTACCCCTAGCTTGGATCAGGACAAACACCTGGTGAACTGCTGAATCCACTGGTTCTTAATTCTATCCTAAATAAAGCATTACAGTACAGTCTTCATGGTGACACCCAGCTTGCTTCCAATCTTTCTTTTGCCCTCAAGTATCTTCCAGAAGTGTTCAAGCCCAACGCACCTGATGCTCTGAGTTGCTTAGAGCTAAGGTATAAGGTAAGAAAACACGGAGCAAGGCAGAACCCTGCAGCTCTTACATACCATGGTAGAGTCAAGGTGTTCTCAGTAATGGAATACCTTTAAAAATGGAGGCAAAAAAATGGAAATGAAAATTTCTGTAATGGAAATTGCAGGATTTACTTAACCTGGCCATTGCATTACGTTATTAAAATATGTATATTAATTTGTATGTCCCTGAAATACTTGTATCTGAAATATTATTATCATTTCTACAACAATGTTGTATGATCAGCCCTTTTACTTCTCGTAGGTTGACTGGCCTCTGAACATTGTCATTACTGAGAGCTGCATGAATAAATACAACAAGATCTTCTCCTTTTTGCTTCAGCTGAAGCACATGGTGTGGACTCTCAAGGATGTTTGGTTTCACTTAAAACGCACTGGTGAGTACAGTGAGTGAACGGGAGAGCGTCCTGTTTTAAATGGGGAATGGATTAAAACTAGAGACAGGTCAGACATTAGGAGGAATTTCTTCACCATGAGGGTGCTGAGACACTGGAACAGGTTGCCCAGAGAGGTGGTGGAAGCTCCATCCTTGGAGGTTTTTAAGACCAGGCTGGATGGGGCTCTGAACAACCTGATGTAGTGGGAGGTGTCCCTGCCATTGGCAGGGGGCTTGGAACTGGATGATCTTTAAGGTCCCTTCCAACCCAAACCATTCTGTGATTCTATGATTCTAAATGCTTTTAAAATGCTAGCATCCTGTGCTAGACAGTTGCTCATAAACAGTCATGTCAAGTGTCAAAAGCTACAACTTTTGGAAGAAAATTATAGCTTTTTAAAAGACTCTACTAACAGAAACCTTGATTCCTTTAAAAATCCTGATTGTAGACAGCCTACTTGAGTGCTGCTGATAATACATTTCTGGTTTTATTTTCAGCTTTAGTGAGTCGTGCATCCAATTCTGTTCAGTTTCGACAGCTCCAGCTGTACAAACATGAAATGCAGCATTTTGTGAAGGTTATTCAAGGTTACATTGCTAATCAGATTCTTCATGTTACGTGGTGTGAATTTGGAAACAAACTGTCTTCTGTGGGCAACCTGGAAGAAATTCACAGAACACACGCTGAATACCTCAACAAAGCAATCTTCAGGCAAGCTACCCTACTTATTTTTACTTCAGATTATTTCAGTAACCGGAACAGCCAGTTCTAGCCTAACATATTTCTGCAGAACTGACTTCTACCTGACACATGAAGTAGTCTTTAAATATGAAGATGCTCTTATGTAAGGAAAGTAAACTTCACAGCACACTATAAGGTCCATACTTTGATGCTTCTCCTCAGCTACACATCCTCTTAATTTCCCCAGGCTCTTTGGAGTTGCCTCCAGCTCCTGTTCACCCTGCCTCTGCAACCTTCAAGCCTACTCAGGACAGCTCTAAGCTGAGGACTAAAAGGGCACACTTGTCACAGTTCTGGTTTTCTTTCACCTCATCCAAGCCATAGCCTTTGTAAACGAACGTTGTCGCGTCCAGCATCAGTAGCATGCACAAGCCTAGCTGAAGGGTTGCAGAATCCTGCTGCTATACATTGTATTGCCTTTTATGTGCAGGCAGTGGCCAAGGGATGGACTTTGAAGGACCAGATGTGACCTGATGCCTCTGTCTGGATTTATGAACAGAGCAAGAGACATCTGTCTTTCAGGAATCATGAACTGTTAGCCCTTTGGTCACTCTACATGTGGCAGAAGGGTGGTATGAATAAGAGAAGAGCTCCAGCTTTATTTGGTTTACTTCCTAAAGATTGTACACTGCAATGAAAGTGAGGAGATGGAGGGAGAAGTGAAAATTAAAAAAAAAGGCATTAGAAACAAGAAAAAAAAATCTCTTTCAGGTTTAGAAAAAAAAATGCCTAAATCTGGTGTTTGGATACCAGGATGAGAGGGGATTGAAGTTTAAGGGGACTCAGAGCACGTCATTTAGATGACATCTAAATGCCATCTCTTTTGCAAATGCAGATGTCACTCTAGAAGTAGGATACACCAATGCACATAGCAGTTTCTTGGAAGAGCAAGCACACTCTGCTAGGTTTAGGCACCTCTGTTTAAATCACCTTACAGTTGACTGCAGTCTCATGCAATTTCATTTTCTTTTTAAGCCATTAAAGAAAACCTAAAGGATTGACACCCCTTTGTATTTTTCTTCCTACAACTCATTAATTGGGTCAACCCCATTTCTTAAAGTTGTTTCTGTTCTGTCAGGGGTCTGTTGACAGAGAAGGCAGCCCCTGTGATGAACATTATCCACAGCATCTTCAGCCTTATTTTGAAGTTCCGCAGCCAGCTGATCTCCCAGTCGTGGAGCTTTGATGCGGGGAAGCAAATGGCTGTTCATCCCAACTTTGGTCTGATGCAGCAGTCGTACAATACCTTCAAGTATTACTCCCACTTCTTATTCAAAGGTAAGAAACTGCATAAAATTTAGATGGAAGAAAAAGCCAACCTATGACTGAAAAATGTACAAAGAGGCTTTGGAAGTATAACACCAAAGTAGGAAGATGTGTGTAGTTAGTGTGTGTTAGAAAATGTAGTCTTCTACTAAATGAACTCTGTGTTGTTGTGGTTTGCAAAGGCTTTGTTGCCATCAGTCAAAATGTCCACACAAGAATTCTTAACAGATAGCCCAAAACTGACCCTAAGTTTTTGCTAATTTGCAAAATAAGTATTTGGTATTTAGCCCTATACATGTGCTCGTATTTTTCTGTCCTCTGGAATTGAGTCCTGGAACTTTTTATTGGCGGCAATGAGAGACAGTTAGACACCACTTAGAAGTAATTTTAGATGCATCTGGATTAGCTGAGTATTCCCATTGTTAGGAGATTTGAAAATCCTTACTCCATGAGTAGGACTAAAAGCACTGGTTTGAGTTTACACCCCGTGCTCCAGGCAAGTGTTACTCAGCTGCACAGATCATTTGCCCAGTGTTCTTTCCTTTAACATGGTAGAATTTCTTCTCACTGCCAGCTTGGCCTGTAATGTGAAGAAGTGGTTATCTGCCTTTCCTCTCCATTTCTCTTTCAGGTCTTGCTTGTGTGTTTAGTAAAATCACTTCTCCTTCCCCTGAATACAAAGGTAGTTCAGGTTGTTGTTTTGTTGTTTTGTTTTTTTAAAGAAAACCCTTAATTCCTGAAGGAAGTGCAACCCTTTTCCTTAGATCTGTGGCTTTTTCTGGAATATTTTCTAGTCAGACTATAGTCTTCAGGCAATGAGCTGCCCTTTTTATTCCTTAAGGGTATCCAAAAATGGTGTCAAAGGACCAAACCCAGATATTTCAGGATGAGTTAGAATGGCTGCTTCCAGATTCTACAGGAAGTCAGAACACCTCTGGGAGCCACCTAAGCCCATACTACGAGATCTATGGTTGCTTCATGGACAGACATTGATAGAGCATTCCGTAAGGAAATTTGCTGAGTGACCTAGTTCTTTACACCCTCTTCATTAAGCACTACAAAACAAATATGTGCTTGTTCCTCTACACCTGCCCCTTCAGTCACCGTGTAGTGTAAAATGCTCTTTCACCAGGGGTTGATCCAGAATCCATTGAAAGCCAATACAAAGTAGTCTGGACTTCAATGGCTTTGGCTCAGGCCCACATTTCTAACTCTACACTTTCCCTTCTTCCTTGCATGTTGCTGCTGCTTGCTGATTCCCCTTACCTTAGTGCATGGGATGTTTGTGAGCTTAGGGAGTTTCTGTTGCCTTTTTTCCTTAGGGTGTTTGGAGCAGTCAGTTTGTTCATTCAAAGAGTTTGAGGGGTATGTCCAAGAATTTCACTTTGGTTTTCTGTCTCACCGTGGACTTGGCTCAAGGAAACTGCAGCAGAGCTGCTTCTTTCACAGAGGTCACCAGAGGACCCAAACACGCTTCCTGCTCAGTTGAAAGTATGATAAGAACACACCATCTTACTGTGAAAGCAACTTGGGAAAGTTGGTCCCTCTTACAATAATAATTTCACTCAGAACTGACATCATATAATCTTTCTTTTGCATCTTTGAAATCCTGTACCATCCCAGAGATGCAGGACTTCTCTTAGGCAAAGCTGCACCTTTGTTTCTGTTGTCCTCAGATTTCTGCTTTAGGCGTTTTGTGGTTTGGTTTGTTGTAATTCAAATGCACAGATACTGTCAAGGCTGACTTGAGAATATTCATTAATCTTAGCCAAAGCTCATCTTATTTTTTCTTTTTCTTCTAGTGGTAACAAAGCTTGTAAATAGAGGATACCAACCACACTTGGAGGACTTTCTACTGCGAATCAACTTTAATAACTACTACAAGGATAACTGAACTCCGTAAAGATCACTGATAGCATGGCAAAGCAGCCAGAGCCAAACCTGTATGCTTTTCATTTATAGAAGCTTATGCAAAATGCCCTGCAAGAGGCATTTTTATTCAGTGAAATAACCCACCCTCTAATAGCTTGAAGAATACAGCCACCACATAGAGAGAATGATGCTGCTTAAATTCCACATCACCTACCAGTTGTTTGATCTGCTGAGAATTGATGTTGTCATTATTGCAAAGCTAGAAAAGCCGAGTGCCTGCTCTTAACCCGAGAAGGTGCAAAAAACGTCTGTCACTGTGTAAATGTTGTATTTTCAGTGGTGCAAATTCCCTCCAGTGTAAATACACGAGTGTGAAATAAATGAACAGGTACTTTCTCAGACTCTTGAGATACAGTTGGTCAGGCAGACAGAAGGACCTGGTTGCTGTGGTTTACTTTCAATTTGATATTAACTCTCAAACTAAACGTAACTAATTTCTTTGAGGCTGTGGGTCACAGGGGAGGAGGGCAAGAGAAAAACACCTCAGGTGAGGAAGCCCTGCTGGGAGACACAGTATTTAACTATTCCGATAGTGGGTAAGGGGTGGATCGCTCGTGCCAAACTTGGTTTCCTTATCCCCGAGTTAAGATCTACACCTCATTTTGGGGTGATAATGTAAAACACCTAAACCAGAAATTCATCATCACTAAAAAGTGTAACAAAGTTCTGATTCCCAGTATATGCTGACTGCTGCTTTCAACGGCAGGATCACATTTTCAATTTGGTAATAATTTTCCTTTTTCTGGTTTGTTTTCTCTTTTTTTTTTCTTCTATGTTGTGAAATAAGACAATTGAACTCAACAACTTCATGGTTATGAGAGTGGTGTAGGGAGGCAGTCTGCTTTGAAAGCTGTAGGTTTTGAGATCCAAGAGTCACCACTGCTTAAAATGTGGGTATATTAATAAGGAGATCGGTGTCTAAATAGTGACCACTTGTTTAAAAGTATAGGCAGAGCCAGCATCTTACCAGTGCTATGGAATATTGAACAGGAGTATTTTCTGATGATGTGGATCATAGAATGGCTTGAGTTAGAAGGAACCTTACAGATCATCCAGTTCCAACCCCCTTGCCAGTGGCAGGGACACCTCCCACTACATCAGGTTGTTCAGAGCCCCATCCAGCCTGGTCTTAAAAACCTCCAAGGATGGGGCTTCCACCACCTCTCTGGGCAACCTGTTCCAGTGTCTCACCACCCTCATGGTGAAGAAATTCCTCCTAATGTCTAATCTAAATCTGCCCTGTTCTAGTTTAAAACCATTGCCCCTTGTCCTATCACTACAAACCTTTACAAAAGTGTCTCCCCCCCTCCTTCCTGTAGGCACCCCTCAGGTACTGGAAGGCCACAGTAAGGTCTCCCTGGAGCTTTCTCTTCTCCAGGCTGAAAGACCCAACTACCTCAGCCTGTCCTCATAGGAGAGGTGCTCTGGCCCTCTTGATTTTCTCTGCAGCCCTTGTCTCACCCCACTCCAAGAGAGCCACTCCTCCTTGTGTGGGGTGCTCCAGAGCTGGATGCAGCGCTCCAGGTGAGGTCTCACAAGAGCAGAGCAGAGGGACCTGCTGGCCATGCTCCTTTTGATGCAGCCCAGGCTCCAGGTGGCCCTGTGGGCTGCTAGCACACATTGCCAGCTCATGTTAATTTCTTCATCAGCCAGCACCCCCAAGTCCTTCTCTTTAGGGCTCCTCTCAGGCCACTGGTCACCCAGCCGGTATTTGTGCTTGGGATTGCCCCATCCCAGGTGCAGCAGGACCTTGCGCTTGGCCTTGTTTCACTTTATGATATTTGCACGGGCCCACCTCTCCAGCCTGCCAAGGTACCTGTGGAGGGCATCCCTTTTCCCTCTGGCACATCAAACTGGAGGAAAGGGATTACTCAGAATTACACAGAGTTATCACAGAGGCTGGAATAGACCTTTGAGATCATTAAGTTCAGCCTAAAATATGACACCACACCACCTAGCTAGAGATGTCACTGCGTGCCTCATCCAATCTTTCCTTAAACACCACAAGGGATCCCCCTATCCCTGTTGCCAGCAGAGATGTTAAACAGCACCAGTCCCAGTACTGATCCCTGAGGGGCTCCACTTGTCACAGGCCTCCATTTGGACACTGAGCCCTTGCTCACCTCTCTGAGAGCAGCCATCCAGCCAATTCCTCATCCCCTGAGTGGTCCATCCATTAAGACCATGTCCTTCCAATGAGGTGACCGTGATGTTGTGCGGGGACAGTGGTGAACGTTTTGCACATGTGTAGGTAGTCATAGGATTTTTGGTTTTCTCCCTGAAATAGAAATTAAGCAGTACTCAGAATATACCAACTGTAAAGGTGACCTGAGTGTTTCAGCTCTTGCTCTGATACCAGTCAGTACAAAACTGGGGTACCCAGTTGTAACGTACATCTTTTCTCTGCTGTTTCTTTACTTGTGATATATTTAATGAATAGCTTCTTTCTGACTCACAGAACAAGAGATTGAATGAGCAAGCAGGTCACTGATGGAGCTGTTTTGTTGCCTGGGCGGGCAGAGAGCTCTTTGTCTGCCTGACTTGCTCTTCAGGAACTTAAAAGGCCAGGTGTTTATGTGCAGGCTGGCCCTGTGAAACAGAAACATAGAAATGACTGCTTGGATGACCTCCAGAGGCCATCTGGTCCAACGCCCTGCTGAGAGCAGGGACAGCCTCAACTGCAGCAGGTTGCTCAGAGCTCTGTCAGCCTCACCTTGAGTGTCTCCAGGGATGGGGCCTCAACCACCTCCCTGGGCAACCTGTTCCAGTGCTCCACCACTCTCCTGGTAAAGAACT
>JANHFX010013682.1:0-14184 GCA_027560015.1 Chloroceryle amazona | reverse complement strand
AGGGGTTGGACTCGATGATCTTGGAGGTCTTTTCCAACCCAATCTATTCTATGATTCTATGATTCTATGATTCTATAAGCAGAGGAGTTAAGAGTTCTGTCCTTTTATGTTCTGGAGTAGTATTCCTTGTTAAAAGATACGAACAAAAATGTTGCCACCGTAGTATGTTGAGAGTGGCCGATAGCAGATGCTTAGGGAGAGAATGCAAAGAACAAAGAAAATATAGAACTTTTCTCCTGTATATTCTTCTTGCAATTAGTAGCTGAAGGACTACATGAACCAGAGTTACACCCAGAGCACCACTTTTAATAACTATTGATGGATGTACTAATGAATGATGGGGCAAATTGCTTTTTAATATACCTATACTGTTGGCTGTAACAGTTTAGTCTCATCTTCGTGTTTTATTAATTTTAGGGTAAGTTTTATGAGATGTCGTGTTGCAGTGCTTGCTGTGGTGAGAATACATTTTCGAAATGAAAAAAAGTCCTATTTGTTATTTTAAATACCATGTGCTCATGATACCTACCCTGACTCATGTTCTCACGCAAGGAATGAACTGTTCCTTTCACAGAAGTACATATTTCTAATCATTCACTGTGTAGAAGACCAAGGTATCAAATAACTTACACCCATCTCTGCAGAATCACAACTAAAGTTCTTATCCGTTGGCTTCAATAATTTAAAGTTGTACTGCCTGACCTGGAAATTTTTTGATATCAATTTAAGACCAAATTCTTTACTTTCTCTGTGAGCCTTGTAGTTAGTACCACCATAATTTAGATCATAGATGCCCCAATATAATGTCTGTATATAATTCTTTCCCTATAGCACTCTCTTTTTCTCTTTGGTTCTGTTTTGTGCATTCATACATGAAAAACTAGAATTTGCCTCGTGGTAAGTAAGATAGATTGCCTGAACATGGGCATCACATGCCATTTTTGTACCCCAGGGTATCCATCTGGCCTCCAGCTGCTACTCTGGAAAGGCCCAGGTTCACTGTCATACACACACTCAGCGTATCTGTATGGATGGCTCCCATATCTTAGGTTATTTAAGACATCAGGAAGTGCCTATTAACTAGAACTAAGATGCAATTCCCTGTAATGGTAATGATGCAGTATGAGCAACTGGATGCAATCCTGTTTTATCAGTCTTGAACTGAGACAATTATGGTAAGCATAAAGAGAAGTCTTTTCAGGTTTTGAATGAAAAGGTGTAAGACAGCCATCATTTATTATTTTAGTAACCACATTTCCATTGTTTGAAAATGTCTGCTGTATGAAGATTGAGAAGATAATGGCTTAATTTATCACAGACCTTACATAGTTTGATACAGTGTGTATTCCTTCTGTGTCTGCCAGCCTAACATTCACAAATTAGCTTTTATTTGTTTTGTTGGTTTTTTTTTCAAGTACTAAATATTTTAACAGCTTGTATTTACTCTCTCCATTGATTCAATTTCAAACTTCTATTTCATTTGTCTCATTGAAATACTTACCAGTGACAAAATTCTTGTTTAATTTTAAAAATGCATTCTTCTTCTCTGGGGACTCCTAGTACTGAAAGTTCAAATGATTACTCTCTTTCTACTTTACTGAGAAGAGTGTAATTCATATACATGTCTATATTTCTTTTTCCTTTTAAGAGCTAACTAGAATGAAATGCTCATTAAAAAAACCCCACCAAACAACTGAAACCCTAACTCTAGCACTTGAAACTAACCATATACATTAATGAAATAAGGGTTGGTCCTATAAATCTGAGGTGTGTTCCAGTAAAGCCAAATGCTAGCGGAAGTTTTTGATACACAACAGTTAGAAGTATTACAGAGCATAATAAGCTACTTGACTTCCATTCACCTAACCATACCCTTGCATCCACGCTGAGTGCATTATCATTCATAACAGATAGAACAGCCTATGTTGTGGAGCAGCTCAAAGGATAAAGACTTAGCTTGAGCAGTTTTAATTTCCATTTCAAAAAAATTAAATTAATAGCAAGCCACTGAAATGCGGTGAAAAAAATAGTTTTTTTTTTTTTCATTTTTGGTCACCAGTATACAAGAAAGATGCAGACAGGCTGGAGAGGGTCCAGAGAAGGGCCATGAGGATGATCACAGGACTGTAAGACCTGCCATATGAAGAAAGGCTGAGAAAACTGGGTTTGTTCAGCTTTGAGAAGAGAAGGCTTAGAGGAGACCTTATTACCATGTGCCAGTACATAAAAGGTGGCTGCCAAGAAGAGGGAGACTCCCTTTTTACAAGGAGTCATGTTGAAAAGAGAAGGGGTAATGGGTACAAGTTACTCCTGGGGAGATTCCAATTGGAGTCCAGAAGAAAGTTTTTCATGATGAGAACATTTAGACATTGGAATAATCTCCCAAAGGAAGCGGTGGATTCCCTTACACAGGAGTTTGAAGACTCATCAGCCTGACAGGGTGCTGGGCCATCTCATTTAAACTCTATCTATATAGTTTACCTTAAAACGTTGGACTAGATGGTCCTTGAGGTGCCTTCCAACCTGGTATTCTATGACTGTACAATACCCCCAGGTATCACCTGGCTCTGGAAGGCTAAGTGCAGGTTATTGCATCTACCTGTCTCATGTTGACTCTGGTCAGAGGTAAAGCTGCCCGAGACCCATCCACCTGCGTAAGGGAGCTGATGGGTCCTCTGAGAAAGGGCACTGCAGCTGCTTGAACAGGATCTAGCATAACTGAGCAGACCAAGCGTGTGCTGGTGCGTGCTCTGCCTAAGGGTGCTGTGTGGACAGACAAATGTGGATGGATCTGACAAAGTAAATTCAGGATAACTGAGGCCTGAATTTGCTCTTTCAGTGGACCCTGGGGGCTGCCCCAGCCCTTTGCTTGGATGCACTCCATGCAAAATGACAAGCAGCAGGTTTGGCCTAAACCCACCCACCTTCCATCACAGACAAATAATTGAAATGCACAATACCAGAAACAACCTTGTTCAACAGATACTTTGGAGTCCAGAGATTCACCCCAGCTGAAGCGGCCTGAGGAGCCACATGTGTGTTCAGGTGGGAAAGTGAGCTGCACCAGAGCTGGGTGACACTCCAGCACTACCTCGAGATGCTTCTCAACGTTCCCAACTGATCAGCTGAACAAACTGCTCATCACTTTTAGTATCACCTAAAAGCACTTTCCCAACCCCGTCCCCAATTTCCTTGCAAAGATCCCTGTAACCTCTCCCCTTTCTGAACTGACCTAGCTGGCCAGCAAACAAATCCCACTGCATGAGGATCTGGGTGGCCAAGCACAGTAGAGGTGAAGAGCCATGCAGAACTCCAGCTAACAAACTGCTCTGAACCTGCTGTAGCTTCAAAGGCCGCAGAGGGCAATCAGCTGCTGCCAGTGTCCCCAGGAGAGATCTTCCAAAAGTTAAGAACCCCTGCACCAAAATGCACTAAAGCAGTCAGAGCCAGCACATTCACTGGCTAAGATCTCTGGAACCCATCCGGTCTGGTACCTGCTTAATGCACGTCCAGCTGGACAAAGCCCTGAGAGCCTCCTCGGTGACATTTTGAGAATCACCAAGGACTGAGATGCTACCACCTCTGGGCAACTTCTTTTATGGAAGTTTGGCTGTCCTTATGGTTATTAAAAAATAAATTATCCTTGTATCTACTCAATTCCCCATGTTGCAGCTCTGCTTATTGCCTCTCATCCTATTACTGTGCTCCCTTGAGAAGAGTCTGCCTCTACCTTCTCTACACTCTCCCAGCAGCTGCTGTAGACAGCATTTCTCCCAAGGCTGAAGAAACCCAGTTCCCTCCACCTCTCCTATGTGCTACTCCACCCAGAGAGTTCTCGACTACACCACCACCAAGGCTCAGAACAACTGCACACCTTCGTTCATCTGGCTGCCAGTGCAAATACTTCTACACTTCAAACCCAGATTTGTCCTTTTTCCGATCTCTCCCCACCATCAACACCAAGGAAAAGGCATCATCTTATCTCAAGGGAGCCATAAACAACCCAAGCAACCTGTTAAAAAACAACTGATGTAACCTGAATGAGATTTTGGTTTAAAGCCAAGTGAAGGGCTGTGTAACCCCCTGGTTCTCCCAATAACCAGCTGGGGATTAAGTGGAGCGTGACCCTCACTCAGGAATTGCTTCCTGAGCCCCAGGGCTCTCCCAGCTCCCAGGGAATTCCCCTGTAGGCACACACTGGCAGAGCAAGGTGCTGCAGATTGACAGATTGCTAGATCCTTATTACAGTCTGAAGTTGCAGCAGGGGAGGTTTAGACTGGGTATTAGGAAGAAATTCTTTACAGAGAGAGTGGTTGGGCTCTGAAACAGCCTTCCTAGGGAGGTGGTTGAGTCACCATCCCTGGAGTTAAGAAACAAGTTGACCTGGTGCTTCTAGGGGCAGGCTTCTAGGGGGCTTGTGTGTTGGTTTTTGGTGTTGTGTGGTTTTGTTTTGTGGGTTTATTTGGTTTTTTTTTGTTTGTTTTTTTTTTTGTTTCCTTTTAGTAGTCAGGTATTTAGATATTTAGGTGTTTGTTCTTCTTGTAGGTATGGTTGGACTCGGTGATCTACAAGGTCCTTTCCAACCACAATTATCCTGTGATTCTGTGATCCTCATGCAGTACCTCCTCATGCTCAAATAGGCCACACGCCAGGGTATCCTCCCATCCAACATGCACTAGAGTAGAGTAGAGTTTTACACTGAAGAGTCACATTCTCCATATCACAGATAACAGATCTTTGAGGGGGAGAAAAGACCCAACTAACCTGCATAAACAACTCAATCCAGTTTAAATAAACAAACAAAATGCTTTTTCACTTTCCACCCAAAAGCTTATTTCTGTGAGCAGAGTTTAAAATCGCATCCTGTAGCTGTTGACATCAGGTGGTGGGTTTTATTCTTCCTTACATCCCTGGGATTAAAGAGATGTTGTCACAGGTTTTATGGCCAGTTAACCAAGGAGGTCTCTCTGAAAAAGGTGAGGGTCCTTACCTTGCTCCGAGCACACCGCTGTAATTGCTGGTGAGGCAGGAGACCACACCTGGGGTAATTCACTCCGCAGAAAACACAGCAAAAATATGAAGCAAGGTTCCTGTGACATGACCTGGCCCATCTGCTGTTACCACAGAGCAAATACTCCTAAGGAAATGAAGTCTGTGAACAGCACGGTTAACAGCAGAACTGCTTCAGGAAACAGCCACGAACGAGAATAGGAAAAGTGCATTTTTATTTTTTTAAGTAAAGAACGCCCTAGCTCTTGTCTGGGGAAAACAAATAAATCCACAAAACATTCCAAAGCGAGAGCTGAGAGCAAAATATTTGGCAATTGTAGGTTTACAAGCTCACGAAGCAGTTATGGTGAAATCTTAGGAAGTCACGAGAGGAGTCTCACTACCACGTGACTATCCAGAGACACAGCTCCAAGAGCTCCTCGTTTCAGTTTTGTCACCTGGGTACTGCTTGCTTTTCTGCAAGGGTAGCTCAGGCTGTACAGACTAAGTCCAAGCAAAGTGTTTCCACAGAAAGCTGCTGCTGTGAAGAGTCACCAACTAATCTGGAGCACAAGTCCGTGGTTTTTAAACAAGCAGAATATTTGACCAATAAGAAATATAATTTTCAGTTTTACCTACTGCAAATACAAGCTGACAAAAAATCAGAAAGCAATTTATGATTCAAGTATTTAGACTCCCAAGTGTTATAAAGTGTACTCCCTTCTCTCTGAAGAGCTAAGAGATAAAATTCTTACTTAGATAAAATTTGGTCTAACTGTTCTGAACAACCTCCAGCTTCTCCACTGCTCCAGGAACAAGAACCGAAGAAACTCACATCATCAGAGCTGAAACTGCTCCCTACCTTTCAAAATGGGAGTGCTGGAAGAGCACAGGCATTCCACTTGACTTCTTAATTATCACACTTCTTCAAATATAAAGCACAGATATTATTGCACACACAGAAACTGAGCAGTCTGAATGTCAGTGCAGGTTACTATGTGAATACTCTCTTAGTATTCCTACCTGCTGGTGACCACACTGTGCCTACTGTGAGTGTAACTACTGAGTAGAACACCAGAGCAGCCACACCAGGGGTCTGCATTCAGCACCTGATTTGTATTTAAGCAAAAAAGGTATTTAGCAGGAAACACCCCTCTCTTTCTCTCCATGATAATGGCATTGTAGGTGCAAAACAGTTTGTATCTTTGCATGCAAAATAATTTGTTAATTAATTCCAGTTCTCTCATGTCCAAAAGCAGTTATATATAGAGTTATTCAACCTGAGCTAAAACCAAGCTTGCACAGGGGTGGAGGAAGAATTTACTAGAGTACTCTTAAACTCACAGTGTAAGTTGGTCATCTCTTTGGAAAAGAGAAACTTCTGCATTAAACCAGACTTTTCCCAAGATTTCAGGTATCTGAACCAGCAGTGGAGTCCACAGAGGGAAGTTCAGAAGCAGTAATAACTAACTACAGAACATTTTTTTTCCCTCATGAAACAGTAACAACCAACTTTCTCGTGAGACTTTCACCAAAGCACCATCCGTAACTAACTTGCAAGCAAGTCAGCTCCCATGGTCCTCCCGTATCTTCTGTAATCTTTTACATAAGCTCAAATAGCATGGTCCTGAACACCAACTTTAAGTGCAAAGATTTTCAAAGACCAAAGCAGCCAACTAAATGGTGCAAGACCAGAATGGGAACGGAAGGATCCCACTGAGCAGTGTGAACAAACAGGTACCACCCCACCTGCCTGCTTCTTGTACATGGAGGCACTGTTAAGTGCACACAAACAGACAACAAACCTGGATTTGAGTACCAGGGTGGTTTAAGGTTCACACTCATCTGACTAAGTGACCTTGCCCGAGTCAACTGGCTTACAAACTGCACCCACGGTTAGTAAATATTTATGCGTATTGTACACAACATACTGAACCTGAACAAACTTCACCACCAGGATTTCCAAGTGCAAATGTATATAGTCTCCCTTATTTCTGCTCTTAATGTATTAAAAAAAAATAAAATTCATTTGGTTTCCCCAAACTCTTGCATACACAAATTCTCTGAAAATAGTCAATGATTAAATATCAAGTCTGAAGGTTCACAAGAAATTAACTACTTAATTAAATGAAACATAGCTTCAGACAAGGAACACTGAGATCTATTCTTCCCTTAAAGAGGACTCAAAGTCCCTGCATAGAGAAAGCAGTAAATAAATGTTAGAAGTACTATTAGTTAAGACATCAGACAAAACCAGATCAGGTTCCTGACTTGCTGTTTTTGTCTTCACGTAACAACTCCATTTGGATGTTTGAAATTCAGTCTGCCTCAACTTAAATATTGCTTTCCACTTGCAATGCAGTATGAATACAGGAAAGACCTGCAGTCTCAAAACATTGAAATTACTGATGTATATGGACTGTCAGTTGTCCTTGGTTTGTTCCAATGATCCACGATGGCTTCAAATTAAGCACAGCTGAAGAGTGTTGCAGATGCATCCAAATGTAGGGTTGTTTCAATAACTTAATAGCACTTAGATATCTGCCTTGCTGAATTCTTCACTGCTGAAGGAGGATCAGAGTCTTCAGTTTACAGCAAAAAACCAAACAAGGCAGTTACGAAGATCATGTAACACAGAGCTCTGAAGCCCACAGTGGAGGTTTACTGCAATATGGTAGTCTGCTTCTTGTTTCTTGAGCACAAGCAGCTGCTGCAGCACTTGCTCCCTCCTCTTCTGCATCTTCTACCTCCCCAAAACCTTCTGCTTCTTGGAATGGATTCTCCAAGAGCTTCAGTACATTCCTTACCTAGAGAGAAAAGAGCACAGTTCTGAGAGTTTAGAAAGCAAAGGTAGAAACCATGTAGAGAAGAACCTCACACCAAATAATGACAGAGTGTACTGTCTTTAATACATGATCTCCAGACAAGTCAAATATTACACAGATGAACAATATGCATATCAAATAAGCAGAAAGCTGTAAAACCATAACCAGATGAGTTTCTATCTGTACGGAGTTCAAAATAACTCAAAATGCAAGTATCATATACAAATTCTTATGTCATTCCTCCAAATAAATTCATTTCCCCAGATTCTGCAGTAACAACCCATGTGGTGAACATCACATGTGAAGCCCTAAGTTTTAAAAGACAACACCTAGCACAGCAAGAAATGAATACAACTTAAACCCCAACTGCCTCCCAAGGTAAACACCCTTCTGAAGACATTAACAGCCAGGGTGTCCTGTCCTGGGAGCAGCCTGCAAAAGCTGAAGTTCAGATTGAGATTTTCAATTCCATTCTTTGTTCTGCAGTCATTAAAATTACAGCTCCCTCAAAAATAACACAGACCTTCTGAAGAGTAAAATCACAATCCCCTTACTGGCCAAGATGCCAGAATGAATTCCACTTAGTATGTGTCAGTCACCAACAGCACTGCCACACATCCACGCAAACCTAGAGAGCGGTTAAGTAGTAACAGCATACCTCTGAGAAATCCCCATTTTCAGCTGCTTCTATGGCATTCTGGGCAATATAATTTCTCAAGATATATTTTGGATTGTTTGAATTCATAACCTTCACACGATCAGCGTTCCAGGCACCAGCATCACCAGCACTTTCTACTTCTTTTTGCAAACGGGCTCTGAAATTAAACAAGTGAAAAAAAAAGGGTTGGATCAAGAATCACATACAACAATATTACATCACCTCTAATCCCCTGAGTTTTTAAAATACAGCTCAACAACAGAATAGAAACCACCACTTCATTCCAAGACAGCTGTCAGTGGGTCCTGGCAAGGCTCAAGAAGTGGCACACCTTGTCTGCACTGAAAAGTCAGACTGAGACACCGGTGCCCGGCCTGTCCTGCACTGCTCTGCAAAACTCACCGCATTCAGCTCTTGACTTTAAGTATTTCTGTGCTTGTTTACTGGTTGAAGCTTTTGATGTTCTGATAAAAGTAAAGGGATGCAATACAGCTGAGGCAGTTTGAGCTACCTTTTCACAGGAATACTTGCTAAAACTCTCAGCCCCACTGGAGCAGAAGGTCACAGGCAGGCAGCTGAGAGAAAGGAGTCCTGACCTAATCCATGCAGCAGAACAACTAAAGCTCTACTAAAACAAAACAAACAGCAGGATAAAATGCTTAGAGGTTAGTCAGTTGTAGTTCCTGAACACTGAAAAGCTCAACCTGAAATTAGTCTCTGCCAGAATCATTCTTGAAGCACTTTTAATACTAGATTTGATGCAAGGTGGTTTCTACATCCTTAGCCCTCCCCCAAAAATCTAGGAAACAAAATAAAAAGATGCCCTTGAACTTTCAGAGCAACACAGATTCTGACCTTGGCAGTAGATAATTTTCTGAGTTGCATGCCCCCCCCACCTTGAGACAGGGTGTTTTTTGTGAGACAAGCACACTGCTCTCATATAAAAAGAAGAAACAAAATACACTGCTACAAATACTCTGAAACCCTACCTGTATTTCTCCAGCCATTCCTTCCAGTGTCTTTTATTTCTACTGAGTAAATCGTCCGCTGTCAACTGCTGCAGCTTAGAGAATTGTTCAATGCGTTCCAATTCCTTATTTATATTAGCTTTTGTTCCAATCAATGCAAACAGCTGAGGATTCGACTGAGCCAGCATCAGCATCATTGACAATTGTCTGGGAACAAAAGGAACAAGCACATTAGATATTAAATTGGCACTGCTCATCAAGAACCATCTTTATTTATGGTTGCAAAAAACACAGATATGACAGCATTCACAATAACCTATGTTTTCACTAGAAAGGTTAAGTAACTACTTTATAATTAACACAACATTTCTTTATTACAAATGATGATAATTTTCCTGCTGCTTTCCCCTTTTCAGTGTGTTTAATTCACATTCCTGTGGCACAAAGTGCAGACAGCAGATTTTCAGATTTACCCACTGGGTTTAGCTGTGCAATTGTCATCAAAATGCCCTTGGAGCTTTGAAAGGAATTTGATTTTACACAGGTATCAAGATAATACAGAACCACAGGCGTTTTGTTGGTAGTTTTGAAAAATCTGCTACCATTAATAGTGTAACAGCATGCAGAAAAAGATCCAATACCACTGATTTTACCAGAGCTAATAAAACACCAAATGATACGGAGCAAAATGCCTCATTTAAGTGATGTGAGACAAGTTTATTTTTTCTAGTCAGCCAGTCTAAATCACAGAATGAGAACTGCTTTGTGGTAATAAATTCCTAACAGTACCCAGTGATTGTGCTGTGAGTTTGACTGGGACCGTATCTTCTACATTTGACTGTGTTAGCTGCTGCTGTACAATAGCTTCACCTTATTTTTCAATACCATGTTAGCTAACTTTTATTTTTCTTGGACTAATTACGGCACTACAGCATAAAGGAAAACAAAAAACCAAGCCGCAGCATATCAAAATACACTAAATATTTTTTGCTATGAATGCATTTACAAACAAAGGAGAAAAGAGACATCATTCCCTGGCCTCAAATCAGACAACTCATTATTATTATGGTATTTTCTTACTTTTAGTAAGCAGAGATAAGATAGGTGCTTTGATTTCGGGGTGTATATAAAGCACTATCCAAATCTAACTGACATGTTTGACATGCTCAGCTCTACAATACCCAAATGCTGTGATAAAAAGTCAGTTATACACTCATTTTAACACAGTACCATTTCCCTGCAAAGCTTTAAATCTATATCATGATGATTGATAGCTACTTTTCACATTCCTCTAAGCCTGAATGAAGTGTTTAAAACAATATTGTCCCATCTCTATCACACAAGAGCCATCTTTGTATTACATGATATCTGCTTCCAGTTTCAAAGTAGCAGAAACCTGGAGCTTAATTAATTAATAAGCAGTATCCACCACCTTAATTTATTTACCTTTCACTTTAGTGTATCATCACAAAAACTTAAATAACCAGTAATATCTCTAAAATGACAAATGGCTACAGCCAATTATCTTGGCATAGCACCAAACTTTTATGAGCAAGTTTCATACCAGACTGTTTGCTCAACTCCCTGCTCTCTGCAAGTTTTTAACTGTGGTATTAACACACATAAAAAGCTGAAGAATTCCTTAAGTTTGTTACTTTCATTGAACACTTATTAAACAAAGAGAGGAAAAACATACCCAAAATACCCTCACTTTATTTTTTTTCCCCCATCTGAAGATGCTAGAAAAAAATATTAAAAATTAATGAGTCACTCTCATTCCCTGTTTTCCACTGCTCCAAAAAGTGAAAAACTGCTGCAATCACCTTTAGAAGCAGCAGGTGAACAAAGTTTACTATTTTTCCACACTCAGAGTAGCTGTACTGCAGAACATGGCCCATCAAATGGGACAGGGGAGGCACCACACAGTTTTCAGAGCCAGAAGAGCACATTTAGGTTATACTTAGACCTGAACGTTGGTGGCTGAAAGTTATTATTTGCTGACAGCACGTTGGCAGAACAGGGCAGCATTACTGTTCAAATCCATTTCTCCTCTAAAATATTTCTGTATCACTTCATCGGCTGGCACTCTCACTGCCTCAGTCAGCAGTCAGCAGAGTTAAAAAGGGCAGGGGGGTGGCAAAAAAAAGCTCAGACAACTTTAGCCCAAGGGCCAACTGCTGCAAGTCACTGCTGAGCATTCAGCAGCACAACACACAGAAGAGCTTGCGCTGCTGTAGATCGTGATGCATCTACTAACCAGTGAAACTGCCAGATTTACAGTCAGTCAAACATTACACAGCATGCAAAGTTCACTATAGTTATACTGAAGCTGCAAGCACAGGCCAAAAGCATTTAAATAGAGTACTACCTTGGATCCATCTGTGGCTTGAAAATAACTTTCAGTTCTTCCACAGAAGCACACTGACTTGTAAGCTTTTCTAAGAAATCTTCCAATTTTGAAGGATCTGAGTCTACTGAGAAAGAACTCAGCAAGTAGAAAATATTTGTGAAGTCTCCACCTGAAAAAGTGAATTATGTGAGTAATGCAACTAATAATTCCTGAGCAAAACAGGTCCCATTATCTCCTTCCTAACTCCCCACTCAGCAGTACAGGACAAGAGGCAAATAAACTCCTCCCTCTGAGGGGGCAATTGAGAGACAGAGGGAGGCCTGTACATGGTAACAGCTGCTCCACAGTTCACAAGAAGGGAATTATTTTTCAGTCTTTTCTTCCCTCAGTTGACAATGTAGTTGCACATGGCTGCTTTCTGCTGCAGTCAAGACACCAACTACGTTTTGGGTTGATGACAGATACTGCTGGGCTATAATATAAACTTTCTGTGCTCTTGACTAACCTGTGAGATGCATGGTTTCCAGAAGTTCAGACACCAGCTTACTATCTTCTTCTAATTCCAGATGGACTAAGCCTAGTTTCTTCCTCATCTTCTGCAAATAATGTTTCTCAAATTCTGCATCATATTCCTCTTCTAGGATGAGTTCACTTATTTCCAAGGGCAGCTCTGGAACCAGAGCTTCAGCAAGTTTCCCCAGGTTCCACTTGCAAATCTCTGGCTGCTTGTTGTAAGCGTAACGTCCTGTGTTATCAGAGCCATTGCAAATGTGCTCAGGGTCATATCTACAAATGAAGAAAGAGTTATCAGTCTTCTAGTTAGCTGGGAACCAATACCATGGGAAGTTTTATTTTTATTAGTCTCTTCTAGAAAACTAAAAAATTTAGAAGGGAACACTCCTCCTTGATGCTTTTCCCAGTTACCTCATTAGATATTCTCCTGCCCTCTCAATCACTGAGAAACCCCCGAGGCTACAGTAACAGTCTAACAGTTAGAGATGTTGTGAATATAGCTAAAAAATCAAAAAGAAGAATTACAGGATAACTAGAACCAACTTAATCTCCCCTGCCGTAAAGAGGGTTCATAAATCTACTTAACAGCCAAAACATGAACGCAATTGTGAGCATCAGGATTGTTCTACGTAACAAATACACACACCTTTCAAATAACTGTGCCACACTGACCTGTCCATGAACCCAAAGGGGCCGTAGTCAATGGTTAGTCCAACTATGCTCATATTATCAGTATTCAGCACACCATGGCAAAACCCAACACACTGCCACTCAGCAACCAATCTCGCCGTCCGTTTTGTTACCTGCAAGAGAATTTGGTGGTCTGTTTCGTATTTTTCTGTTTTCACTTTTCAACACAATGTATTTCCAATACATCCCTGTGTTCCCAAGCCTTTCCTAGTCTGAACTGATGTGTCCACAGCTCCGATGGCAGCAGATTCTGGCAGCAAGCTGTGCACACCACTGTATTAAGGGCAACTTGCCTCTCTCCTCCTGTGTCTCGGTCTCCCATTTCTGTTTGCCTCCTCTTCTTTCCTGCCACGCTTCACTTGCAACTCAACTGGACAGCTTTAAAATGTACTGGAGATAGAATGCTGAAATATGGTAAACTGTTTGACACCAGTCTTGCATACTCTAGTCTTTATACAAACATATTCTGCTTGCCACTAACCTTAAAGCCATTTTAACTACAGGCAGGAGAAAACATAAGATCTAAAAAATAAAATTAAGTACATCCACTAAAGTCCAACATAAAGTTGCTCTTTTGGTTTACCTGACATGTATGAGAGATTTACAGACAGGTAGGTGGTTTACACATAAAATTACTCCCTGATTAAGAATTTCCCCCAATTTGCTGAGAGTAGGAAAAAAGCTACAAGGTTAAGTAAAAATAATCCAAAAATGACAACTTTATTTAAATGCAATCCTTCCCTGAATGCATGCTTCACTGCAGTTCTTCTGTTGCTAAACTAGAGAGCTATCGTTGTGGAACCCTTAACTACAGTCACTGCATGTGCCCCATTCAGTTCTGGGCCCCTCGTTACACAAAAGACACTGATATGCTGGAAGGTGTCCAGAGGAGAGCTACCAAGCTCGTGAGGGGTTCAGAGAACAAGTCGTACGAGGAGAGGCTGAGGGAGCTGGGTATGTTTAGTTTGGAGAAGACTGAGGGGGAGACCTCATTGCCCTCTACCTGAAAGGAGGTTGTAGAGAGGTGGGTGTTGGCCTCTTCTCCTTAGCAACTACTGACAGAACCAGAGGAGATGGTCTGAAGGTGCATCAGGGGAGGTTTAGATGAGATACAAGGAAGAAATTCTTTACAGAAAGAGTGGTGAGGCACTGGAACAGCCTTCCCAGGGAGGTGGTGGAGTCACCATCCCT